>PPHD01030227.1:0-10387 GCA_002909625.1 Bambusicola thoracicus
CTCCTCTGGACCCTCTCCAACAACTCTCTGTCTTCCTTGTACTGGGGGCTCCATACCTGGACACAGTACTCTAGATGGGGCCTCTTATAGAGTTTCATAAACCTAGTTGCAGAACTGGAAAGGGCATAGAAATTACTTGCAAAATTGAAATGTGTGCTGTTATATTCTTCAAAATTCACAAATCAATGAGTTATGATATTATTTTTTTGTTTTGTATTGTACATGTTTTTCACATTAGCCATTCAACATTTTTTAATACATCTACCTGTTTCATAGTATGTTTTAATAAGGTGTACAATAACTAAGTCAATTTCTGGTATGCCATACTTAAACTTTTACCTTCCAAAATCCAGCCTTGTAGCATTAATTTTCTGAGTGCTTCTCTTATTACAGGCTTGACAGAAAACTTTGAGTGAAAATACTTTGATAGTAGACTCACATAGTAATTCTACCTAAATAATACTCTTTTTTTCATATCAGAACTGGTCTACATTTCATAAAATATCATTGACACTCAAATGTTGTTTGAGTCTGGTCTAAAATATTAAACCATAGCACTTCCTTCAAAATCTTTACCATTATTTTGTTTCTTTTTCCCCGCTCTTTTTTTTTTTGTTTTTTTTTTTTTTCTGGAGGTAGAAAAAATATCTATGAGGTCAGATGACCTAAAGTGCATTTCTCAGAGGCATACGTAATATCTGAACTAGTTGTGAACAATTTAAGTGTCAGACCTGCAGCTTAAATCAGTCCAGAAGATATTAGATGTCTGCAATAGTCAAATGTGTGAGGTAGAATTTCTAAAATTATTTCTGCATCATTCATAGCTGTAAATCTTATTATATAACTAGAAACAAGACTTTGACATTGACATGTGAAGTTTTGCAGTATGGAATGTACAGTCTAATTCCACTTATTTCTAATTCCGGGCATTATAAAAACGAGTTAAAATTGCAACTTTTAGTTTTATGCCTATGCTTTTACATTTTCATGATCAGGCATAAAAATAATAAGAGTTTCTGAACAGTGACTGTGGCTTTGATTCTTGCCTATGATTTCGGTTGTTGACAAATTAGCAGTCTTTGGGTTAAAAGTATACTGAAAGACGATAGAGCCATCTCACTTTCTATTCCTGTGGACTTCGATTTTGTAGTGAACATGCTGCCATATGAAATCTGCCCTAGAAGTCTCATTCTCAGAAAACAACATCTAGTCAGTCCTTAAATTTCTCTTTGGTAGCTACTTAATATAGTTGAAAGTAATGTAAATAAAATACTGAAGAAGACTGCATGGCATTTATTTTCAGAGATCTTACGCACACATTAAAGCAGGTGACCTGCATTTGGTTCTCCCCATATTTCTCTTTTTGGGGAATAAATAAGACTGAAAGCAGATATGTTTTTGATGCTTATCACATTTAAAAATTTGTGCATATAAATCCCTGTTTCTTTCTACCTAAGAGGAATCAAATCACACCATTTCTTTCATCATATTCAAGACAATTCTACCTAGACTTTATCTCAAAGGTCTTTTCTCAGAATACTATTCTAGTCCATGTATTTCTAACCAGCACTTCTGTTCATGTGAGCCCTTTGTATTTATGCCTATTTTCTAGAAGCAGAAAGAGTTCCAGCAGATAACATTCAAAATTTTGAAGCTAATCATAATTTCCATAAGCTTTCCCCTCTGCATTTAGACTTAGTGATGGACAGTCATTATTCTCGTTGTTTTCAATAAGATTTAACCCAGTTTAAAACATCGAAGAAGATTTGTATATAAGCAGGCTACTTTGTATGAGGATCTGTGCAGTTCTGAGGAAAACACTGAGAAGAAAATTTGATAATGTTCATATATTTAGCAGAAGAATAAGAGTGGATAATGACAAAAACAAATTACTGAACAAGGTTTGGAGAAAGAGATATACTGAAGCTTAATGTAAAGACACTACAGCCACTTGAAAGAAAAATGGCTTTGCTCTTCCTTGGTTTACAGAACTATTGCAAACTTTGACTAAAAAGATTAATTTCCTTGCACAGATAAGACAGAGAACGAACTAGAAATAGAAAATTATCTCTTTCTGAAAAAAAATAGCTTCATACATAGCTGTAATATGAACCCTTAACATACTAAACTGGAAAACCGTTTAGTTGGGTGAAGCATGGCCAGATGTAAAGAAGAGAGATGCATTATGATTCTATTTTCTGTTCAGGCAGTGAAAAACAATGTTTGCTACTGAACATAAAATCGTATGTGCCTTGGATTCCAAAACTATATGAAGAGTATCAGTATGAACTGATCAGTATGAATGTTCATACTTATGATGAAACTCCAGTTATCAAAATGAATTTGGGCATGAAGAAATAAGACAGGCTCTTCATTTTTCTTTATAGAAAGCATTTCAAGTCTTGCTTGAGTCCTTTAAAATGAATACAGTCTGAGACCTAGAGAGATGGAACTGAAGATTCCTGCAGGCATAGAGAAATGTTAAAGAGCAAGCTCCATAAAAAAGACCTTTGGAAAAGAGGGAAAACGTATCCCAAAGATATTTATCTAAGTTGCACTGCATTCAATCAGCTGTTAAGCAGTTAACTTGTTAATTTAAGCTACTAAGAACAGTGGTTGATGAACTGTTGCTAGTCATCTGCTCCTACAGGTAAAATCTTACTCTACTTATCTGTTCACTCTGTCTTCCAGTGAGACACTTTCCTGAGGTGTGCAAAAACTTTTCCCAAGTCAGGTTCTGAACTGTTGTAGCAACATATGAAGTATCAATAAGTGGCAGGGAATGGACAGATGAAATCAGTAGGGAAGAAATTAAGACACATGTACTACTTCAATTTGGTGTCTTTGATGATAGAACTTTCAGGTAGACAGTTTAACTTTAGTGCCTAGCACATACATATATGCTATATCCTGGCCTTTGTATATATCTAGCATCACCATAAACATGTAAGAGATGTCTTTGCTGTAGCTTTCCTTCCCCCGTCTTCTAAAATTTAAAAGACAACTATTCACATTAATGGCTTCTACCCATGTCATATAATTCTAATTAAATATTTTATAGGAGCAGAGATGTTACAAAAGAAACATTGTAGCTGAAACCTACTTAAAATTCAAAGATGAAGCATACATATACAGAACTGCAATATTATGGAAAATAAACCCTAAAAATTTTGCATTTACAAATCCAGAATAGTATTGACAGTTTCAATGTGCAGCTACAGATGTATGTTATTCTTTGTTTACTTTGATAAAGTGTGTATAGCATGTATAAAATCTGGATTTTACACAGTAGTCATGCACTCAGGAAGACTCATAATCTAAATATGGTTGGTATCAATTGCACTCCATCTAGAGACAAAGTTATAATTCCTACTCTGACATCTCTGCCTTCTGGTGAAGACCACCAATCAAGGACCAAGGAGTAGCCAGAGGCAGACACTCGGAGCCAGAGCACCAGAGAACAGAAAAGAATCATAGAATCATAGAATTACTCAGGTTGGAAGGGACCTCAAGGATCATCAAGTCCAACCACAGCCTAACCATAGTTGGAATGTGGCAACGTTCTTCAAACTATAATATACAGGGTTAAGAAATGCCTTGAGATATTCTCAACAAACAGCAACAGGATTCAATTTGAATTTGTGTCAGAGAAGGAGATCAGGATTGAAAGTGGAACATCCACAGTTTGTGAAACACACCGAATATATTACATGGGAATAAAAAATACATTTTTAATTGTTTACCAGCTGCTGCTAGATATATAGTAGACAGAGTCTCTTTGGTGTACAGAAATTTATGATTTTTTTTTCTCCCATTAGCCTTAAAGATAATTTTTGCTCCTCTCCATTTCTGTCCTTTAACAATCTGGACTTCTAGGAATCTAGAATAGGCTACAGTACTGTGGGTTTTTTTCAGTAGATTCCTAGGATGTTTCAACAAACTCTCTTGCTATTACTATCACATCACACAAAATCTGCGAGAAAGTATCAAGCATCTATATGTTATTTCTGTACACAGCAGAATACCTAGAAAAATATCATGTGGGATGCAAGAAAATCAGTGTGTGATCTGTGGTAGGTTGTCTGTGACTGACCACCCCCAAAAAAAGAAATAAGATAAGGTTGTCTTTATGATTCATCAGATGGAACAGAAAATGTGTTCCATTTTACACTTACATGTTCTCTTTTCTGACAGATCCATTAAATAAAAAAGAAAACAAAAAGATGCAGTGAAATGGGTTGTGACAAGGCTTCTACAGTTGTAACAGAATTATGCTAAAATGATGTTTAGGAACCTAGAGTTTAATTTATCATTTCCCATTTGAACACAAGGCTTGGACATATGTGTTGAGGGAGCATTAATCTTCATATTTGAAGAAGAAAATTATGTTGCTTATAGTAGCAGCAAAGCAGCTGTTAGTAAGATAAAAATCCCTTACAGTAGAAGGAATGAGTTGTTCTAAAATAGTTCTTACAGTATTTAAAATATTATTTACCGGATGGACATTTGTTGTCATAAGAGATTATGCTACTTCACAGTGTGCATTTTCTACAAAACAAAAAGGAAAAATAAGTAAAAAAAAAAGAAAGACCAAAAGAGAAACAAGCAATTTTTATGTGACTGATAAATCTTTATTATTAAAAAAATAAAAATAAAAAAAAAATAGAAGGGTAGATCTATGCTTGATTAGGTTGTTATCATCAGTTGGTCATATATTACATCTGAGCAGTAGGGAATGTTTATCATAAGTCAAAGCTGGGGGGCATCTCTGTATCTGGCAGGCTGGTTGGAACTTCATGATCTTAAAGTTCCCTTACCATTCTTTGATTTTATGGTACAAATATAAAATACAAATTTTGGGATTTTAATTTATTTTTATTTCTTTAATTCTCTTCTTAGGCACTTGTGGGAATTTGCAAAAGCATGTGCTTTAAGATACGTTTAGGATAGTAAAAACTTTGTCTAAAGTTTAAAAATAAAGCTGTTCACACACTTTTCTACTTAAATGATATATTTTTTTGAGTTTTTTGCCTTTATTTTAAGGCAAATAATGTAAGTGGAATAGTCATATAAGAAAGTCTTGGAGAGCGTGCACAAACAAATTAGGGATCTGAGTAAGAGATATATTTATCCCCCCTAAATATTTTAAATTATTTATCTGATTTGTTTTTGAGAAGTGTTTTTTTTCCTTTAGTATCAGAAGACTTCCAAAGTCTTAGGAATTTTTAATACTTACAGCTTTTATCATGGGACTGGATGGGCTCCACCCTCGGGTGCTGAGGGAGCTGGTGAGGGTGATTGTCGAGCTGCTCTCCACCATCTACCAGTGCTCCTGGTTCTCTGGAGAGGTCCCAGAGGATTGTAGGCTTGCTGATGTGACTCCCATCTACAAGAAGGGCCGTAAGGAAGATCTGGGGAACTCCAGGCCTGTCATCCTGACCTCAGTACCAGGGAAAGTTATGGAGTAAATCATCTTGTGTGAGATCACATGGTATGTGCGTGGCATCAAGGGGATCAGGCCTAGCCAGCATAGGTTTATGAAAGGCAGGTCGTACTTGACCAACCTCATCTCCTTCTACAACTGGGTGACCAGACCGGTAGACGAGGGAAAGGCTGTCGATGTAGTCTACCTAGACTTCAGCAATGCCTTTGACATGATCTTTCACACTATTCTCCTTGGGAAACTGGCTGCCCATGTCCTGAACAGGTATATCCTTCTTTTGGTAAGGAGCTAACTTAGAGGGCTGTGCCCAACGGGTAGTAATTAATGGAGTTACGTCCAGCTGGCAACCTGTTACAAGTTGTGTCCCCCAGGGGTTGGTACTGGAACCCATCTTGTTTAATATCTTTACTGATGACCTAGATGAGGGGATTGAGTGTATCCTCAATAAGTTTGCAGATGACACCAAGTTGGGAGGTAAAGTTGATCTGCCTGAGGATAGGGAGGACCTTCAGAGGGATCTAGATAAGCTGGATCACTGGGCTGAGGTAAATGGGGTGAGGTTTAACAAGGCCAAATGCCGGGTCCTACAATTTGGCCAAAATTACCCCATGCAGCACTATAGGCTTGGGGCTAAGTGGCTGGATGACTGTGAAGAGGAAAGGGACCTGGGGGTGTTGGTTGATGCTTGTCTGAACATGAGCCAACTGTGTGCCCAGGTGGCCAAGAGGGCCAATGCTATCCTGGCCTGCATTAGAAACTGTGTGGCCAGCAGGAGCAGGGAGGTAATTATGCCCTATATGCAACACTGGTGAGGCCATACCTTGAGTACTGTGTCCAGTTTTGAGCACCTCAGTACAAGAAAGACATTGAGGCCCTGGAATGTGTCCAGAGAAGAGCAATGAAACTGGTGAGAGATTTGGAGCACAAGTCTTATGAGGAGCAGATGAAGGAGCTGGGATTGTTTAGTCCAGAGAAGAGAAGGCTCAGGAGAGACCTCATTGCACTCTACAACTTCCTGAAGGGAGGTTGTGGTGAAGAGGGGTTTGGCCTCTTCTCCCAGGCAACAAACAGGACCTGAGGAAATGGCCATGAGTTGTGCCAGAGAATTTTTAGATTAGACATAAGGAAAAACCTTTTCTCTCAGAGTGGTCAGGCACTGGAGTGGTCTGCCCAGGGAGGTGGTGGAATTGCTGTCCCTGGCAGTGTTCAAGAGGTTTCTGGATGAGGAGCTATGAGATACAGTTTAGTGGCTTGTGGTAGCAATGGTAGAGGGATGACGGTTGGACTAGATGATCTTGTAGATCCTTTTCAACCTTCTGATTCAGTGATTCTATTTTACTGATTTCTTTAATCTTCTTTCTGAATGGAACTATCTAGAGGTATTTTGGTAGATTATGATTTTTAATCTCAAAAATAAAGAATTTGGTATAAACAAATTTTAAATAAGAACTTTTTAGTTTTCGTATAAACACATTTGAAAGTTTCTAAAGCCCTTATGGATGATACATTCAATTCAGGCTTTATTTGAATGTTTCAAAAGAGGTTATAAGTAAGTTTAATTATTTGACTGGTATACAGTTTTCTTAGGCAATATCTTTCTTACAGTATTTTATTGACTTTAATAAGTGTGAAATGATTGGGCTATAATGAACATTTTATGCTCGAGTGTGCAAGGACTCTAGATATTTATAAATGACAGGTCTACAGAATACCTATGAATGAAAATGACCCCAGGTAACTGAACCCTGCTTGCGTTGCAGGTATATACACAGCCAGATAATGAATTTAAACCCTTAGAGGAGTCTCAACATATTTGACATGAGGTAATTTATGGTTAGTGATGGAGTAAAGAAAATGACATTCAGAATTTCTAGAGATCCTTTACAAGCTACAGTAGTTGTATCTAAAACAAGACAATATAATGTTTTTATTAGTGTTTAACGTAAACATGTACACTGTGTGCAGTACTGGGTATTTTTGCAGCAGCAAGTGTTAGAAGGTCTACTAGTTTCATGAGTTTATTTGACACAGAGTACCATACAAACAAAACCTTGTTTTTCTACTGTAAGTATTCAGACATGCTGATAAATACTCATGACTCATTCATGTAATCTGACATCAATTGGATTATTTTTCAGAAAATGCAGTATATGTGTGTGCTCGACCTGCTAGTCTGCTAAGAAGTATCAGTACCATGAGAATTATTACATACATGTCAACATTGTGACAGTGTCCAAAGGCTGGAGGGAAAAAAAGTTTTCCCCTCTCCCCAATGGTAACACTGAAAAGAATATAGAAAAACAACCTTTCCATCACAGGTTTAACCAACTTAGGTTTTTGTGCTCTTTTCCTGTTATGATAACTCTTTTGTATTTTCTCCTTTTTGGATTGAACATAGAACTAATTGTCACCATCACTGAACCCCTTAGTACAGTTGTGTAGCAGCAGAGCTCGCAGCCAATGATCTCAGCTAAATGAGGATTAATGCCAAGATTCAAGCTAGACAGTTCAGTCAGTATACTAGCAGAAAACCTGAGAATTCAAAATCTCAGAGTTTGAAGAGAACTGCAGGGAATTCCCTGAGAGTCAGTTGCTTTTATACAGCCGGATCAAGGACAAAACTGCATTGACAATATTCAGCACTTGATGTTCTATACCTACACTTTCCTTTTTTTCCCCAAAAGAAGATTTTTATTCTGTTTTCGTGTAAGTTCTGTCTCTTCAGTACTGCACATCTTGGGGTATCTGCAATCTCAGAATTTTTTCTAGCCATGATATAAGTGCATGATGCACAATGTGCCATCCACGGAAACATATGGCCTTTCTATTACGAAAGCTGTTGCTGTTCCCTTCTGTGTCTTGCAGGGATGTCTGTTTGCTGACTACTCCAGAGCACAGCTGTTCAAATACTGGACAATGGCCAACTGCTCCAAGGTCTCTTTTTGGGACACTAAAGCATCTAGTCACTAGATCATTTCTATACTGATTTCATCAATTAGACTCCATGAGTCATCTAGTGCTCTTCTTACATTAGATGGATTTATTTTGTGTCTGCTAATTCTCCTTCCACCAGACATTTATGTTCTATGTGTGTTCATACTTGCCAATCAGATGCTGCTCCAGCTATGAGAGCTGCCAGGGAGCCCTTGCAAGGGCAGGCAGATGGCAGTGGTACCTGAGTAGGGCCCTCAAAGGATGAGCACAGGGGAGCAGGTCTGACAATGGCCACTGGGCTCAGCCAGGAGTCTAGATCATCAGGCAGGTCCATAGAGGTGAGACAGAGTCCAAGATCAGGCACAAATCAAGGGAGATAGCCTGAGCATAAAAGCAGCTTTCAAAGGGGAACACATCCCCTCCAAGACATCCAAATGTCAGAGAGCAGCATCTTGAAAGTTGGGCTTCAGCCTGAGCAGATGAACATTATGTGCAACAGGGATGGATGTAGTTGGGGCCTTGAAAACATCCAATGCTTTCAAGAACTGAATGTAAGATACAATCAAAGTGGATCAGATGTACAAGTAGGTCGCCCAAACCTGTCTTTTTTCTTAGTGGCCTTGTATTTGGTGAACCACTGGGCCACAACCTCCTTGTATCCTTTTTATACAGCCACAGCTAAATCCACACTCATCTTTCAGACTTTCATTAGAGTCTCCTATATACATACTGCTGTCACTGCTGATTAGTCAGACCAGGTTCACGTTAGCCTGTAAAAGTATTGTTTTTCCTCTTTCCATGATAAACTGTAAGTTAGTGTTTGCTCAGAAAGCAGAATTCAAGTAAGGATCATAGACTCTGGACTTTTCTTTGTATATGCTATTATTTAGTCTGTCAGCTTTGGATTTTTAAAATAATGAGGGAAATATTTGTACAAATGAAGTAAACTTGATGCACAGATTAATATTGTTCAATAATTAGAGACAGGCTTTACAGTGAAGCTGAATAACAGAGAAATAATGTAGAGCAATATAAGAATCTGAAGGAAATAAATCATTTCCAGTAGACACAAGGAGAGAAAATCAAATTAAAAAAGGAAATTGAAACTCTCTCTTTAGTTAGAGACAGGATTTGAGGATAGAGAAGTCTGAAGCATGTAGATTAGAAAAGATATTAAGGTTCAGAATGATACCAATGTTTGCAGACAGACTGAACTTGACATAAGACAAAAAAAAAAAAAAAAAAAAAAAAAAAGAGAGGAGTGAATTTTGAGGGTAGCTCATTCAAGACGACCTTCTCAGAGAAATGCTAGGGAAAAGCTGTGAAAGGAAACAACCTGAAAGAGACTGAATCTGTTCTGTGAGCAGTAAAGACAGAAGCTGGAGTTCAGGAAAAAAATCATGTCTTCATCTGTTTCAAGGGCTTTCCTCACAAAGAACAGCAATGGCTGTTATTTACATGGTGTGTGCCTTTGCCAAGAGTTCCCACAATATGTAAGTTCTAAAATAATAAATTTGAATGACATGTCATGTTATTTAATAGGGCCTAAGGCAGGGAGATAAAGTGAACTAATTTATTCTGGATCAGAAATTCTGCTACATTTTTGCACTTAACTTCTTGTCTACTTTTCTAGCAATTATAGATCATTTCCATCTTAAAAATAGTATGCTCCTACACCATTATGATAATGTGTTTTTTTTTTCTTGATGTAGATAGGATAACATTTGTGGCTTAATTTGTGTACCTTGCATAATTTTATGGCACAAAGATCTTACAGGGAAAAGCAATTTATCACTACATACTAAGTAATCCACTATCATTTATAGGTCTACTATACAGAATCATAGAATCATAGAATCATAGAATTACTCAGGTTGGAAGGGACCTCAAGGATCATCAAGTCCAACCGCAGCCTAACCATAGTACCCTAACTCTAACTACCCTCTGCTACCCTCTGCTAAATCATGTCCCTGAGCACCACGTCCAAACGGCTCTTAAACACATCCAGGG
>PPHD01030228.1:0-10387 GCA_002909625.1 Bambusicola thoracicus
TGGCCTGGGTTGAAAAGGACCACAGTGATCACCTCGTTTCAAACTCCTGCTAAATGCAGGGTCGCCAACCACCAGACCAGGCTGCCCAGAGCTGACCTGGATGAGGGCACTGAGTGCACCCTCAGTGTGTTTGCAGAGGGCACCATGATGGGGGGAAGTGTTGATCTGCCGGGGGGTAGGAAGGCCCTACTGAGGGACCTGGACAGGCTGATTGCTGAACTGAAGCCGAGGGGATGGAGTTCAACATGATCAAGTCCTGCACTTTGGCCACAACAACCCCAGACAATGCTACTGATGGGGGGCAGAGTGGCTCGAAGACTGTACAGAGGAAATGGACCTGGGGGTGTTGGTTGGACGCTCAGCTGAGCATGAGCCAGCAGAGTGCCCAGGTGGCCAAGAAGACCAATGGCATCCTGGTTTGTATCAGTAATAGTGCAGCCAGGTGCAGGGAGGTGATCATCCCTCTGCACTCAGTCCTGGTGAGGCCACACCACAGTGCTGAGCTCAGCGTTGGGCCCCTCACTGCCAGAAAGGCACGGAGGCCCTGGAGCATGTCCAGAGAAAGGAACAGAGCTGTGAGGGGTCTACAGCACAAATCCAATGGGGAGCAGCTGAGGGAGCTGGGATTGTTCAGTCTGGAGAAGAGGAGGATCAGGGGAGATCTTATTGCTCTCTACAGCTACCTGAAGGGAAGTGGTGGTGAGCTGGGGATCAGCCTCTGCTCCTGTGTAACCAGAGACAGGATGAGAGGGAATGGCCTCAAGTTGTGCCAGGGGACGTTCAGGTTGATAAACTTCTCCCAAAGAGTGGTCAGGCACTGGAATGGGCTGCCCAGGGAGGTGTGGAGTCACTGACCCTGGAGGTGTTCAAGAGATGCTTAGAGACAGTACTGAGGGACGTGGGTTAGTGGGAAATACTGGTGACAGGCAAATGGTTGGACTGGATGATCTTGGAGGTCTTTTCCAACCTTGGTGGTTCTGTGATGCTCTGATTTTCCTCCTGACACCTCAGATCAGCAGCCCATCCAGCACTATCTGGACCCCCACAGCCCCAAGCTGCCTTCCAGGTTTGGACACAGACATCTGGATACGTGTCAGCCATGAGAAGAGGGAGCACAGCTACATCATCATCATTCCCCTCAGAGAGGCAGCTGCTCTCCAGTGCACAGCCCCTATTCTGTGCACAGTACTCAGGATGCCAGCACCAAACCCAAGCCTTAATTACAAGGTAGCCTCTGCGCTGCAGAATGATAATTGGTAGATGCAGGAACTGAACGCTTTTCTGCTTGCCAGTGCACAGAAATGCAGCACCAAGATAACACGTCTCATCATTCCACTGCATAGGGAATAATTTTGCTAATACAGAAGTTCAAGGGATGCTTCAATAACAGACCCTTCAGTCCTGTCTATAAGGTGCACCCAAAGTAATTTATAACCCTGCTCTTATCAACTCCTTACAAAACTCTGTATACACACTACTGGTGTAGCTGAGCATATAAAACAAGCTCTGTTCCAACCCAACCCATTTTGTGATTCTAATACACATATTTTCACAAATATGTGCATACACACACATGTGCAAGTGACTGCTCCACAGAGGTACCCAAGAATGAAGGTCCTCCCCATCCTGCAGCACTAATGGCTTCCTGCTGTAAGACTCCTCATAGACTGATAGAATGGCCTGAGTTGAAAAGGACCACAGTGCTCATCCAGTCCCAACCCCCTGCTATGTGCAGGGTCGCCAACCAGCAGCCCAGGCTGCCCAGAGCCACATCCAGCCTGGCCTTGAATGCCTGCAGGGATGGGGCATCCACACCTCCTTGGGCAACCTGTTCAGTGCCTCACCACCCTCTGGGGGAAAAACTTCCTCCTCATATCCAACCTACACCTCCCCTGGCTCAGTTTAAAACCATTCCCCCTTGTCCTATCACCATCCACCCTCGTAAACAGCCGCTCCCCCCCTCCTGTTTATACTCTCCCTTCAAGTACTGGAAGGCCACCATGAGGTCTCCCTGCAGCCTTCTCTTCTCCAAGCTAAACAAGCCCAGTTCCCTCAACCTTTCCTCATAGGAGAGGTGCTCCAGTCCTCAGAGCATCTTAGTGGCCCGGACCTGCTCCAAGAGCTCCACACCCTTCCTGTACTGGGGGCCCCAGGCCTGGATGCAGTACTGCAGATGGGGCCTCACAAGAGCTGAGTAGAGTGGGATAATCATCCCCTTCTCCCTGCTGGCCACCCCTTCAGTGGTCACAACTTCATATGACATACTGTGAGATCAATGAAAATTCAGCATCCCGTTATACACAGAGTCAGTATGGATGTACAGCTCTGGCTCTCGATCCACGAGCTCCTAAGAAGCAGGTTTGCTTACTTAACAAGTCCAGACAAAATTTCTTTCATGCACACCTCAAGTCAGTTCTGCAGTGTTCACTGCTTTCTCCACTCTACTGTTTGCCAAGCTGTTTATCTCCATTAACACAAGTGATGGAACATCACCTAGCAGGTCAGAATGTAATGGAAAGAGCTGCGGCCCATCTCACAGCATCAAACCTAATTTTATGGCAGTTGCATCAGCTCAAAAGACATTTTCCTGCTTTCCCCAATTCAAAGGCAACTCATTACCTAACAAAAACTAATAGTTTGAGCTACCCAAGAACATCTGTTTGCACTCCCAGTACCTTCCAACAAAGCAGAGAAGGCAGTTCATGCTGTCTCACCAGACAGCAGAAGCATTTTACCCAACCACATTCCTCCTTGATTGGTTTGCCCACATCTGTTCACTGCTCAGGTACAGAAGCACTCCTCAGTCCTTCGTCCCCCAACATTCTGACTGATGCCTTAAGCCCTTCAACCTCAACACCCAATCTGGATCATCAGAAGTCTGGGAAGGTATAAAGGAAGATCTGTAGGTCCAAAATCATAATTCTTCTTTTCTAAGAGGAGAAACGTTGCAATTCATTTGCTGCAAGGTCAGAGATGTTTCCAAACCTCAGCCAACAACTCCAGCTCTTAGTTTTGTGCATATGGACTACCGACCTCCCTCTGACACCCTACACAAAGACTTTCTGATGCCTAAGAGCAGACCTTACTGTCACAAAGGTGCACCACTAGAAGCAGTCTAAGGGCTGGATGCAGCCCAGGCATTACTCACCTGTTTTACATTGTATCCTGCTTTTGCACTAGTTTCGATGAACATTACATTCAGCTCTTTGGCTTTTCTTTCTCCTTCCTCAATGGACACTTGCCTGGGGAAGACAATACAGAATTAGAAAATAAAAACCAAACAAATGGACAACCTGAAAATTAACACTGTTGTCTTTAACCCAAGGAGATGACTCCTATGTTACAGTCTCAAAGCATTCAATGGTTTTCCCTGCATACAGCTGCCACAGATTGAGCACAGCTGATAACCACAACAGCACACCTGGCTCCAAAGCAAAGCAGCTGAATGGGCCAATGAGACTCCTTCGAGTCCCCGTCCAAGAAGCTGTGCTTTTATGCTTCAAGAAGTAGCAGCTGAAAGATTTTAATACCCAGTAACAACCATCGACTTGCAGACTACAGAAGGACCACATGTAACCATCTCATACCAAAAGGCTTCTGCTGTTTATCCCCATCAAGGTATCCCACTCACTACGCAGTCTGCAACTGGAGAGGACTTTGGATCAAGAGCTTCCAGATAAAAATCATGAAGCATCTCATGTTCTGCCCCCGTGAGAGACAGAACAATTCCATATGGGATGTTATAAATCTGAAGTAAGGGGCACGAGTGAAGCTATGCTGAGAAAACAGGGATTTCCATCAGATACAGAACGCTTCATGTTGTGCTTTTGCTTTGCATTTTTAGGACTCTTTGCTCAGTGTTAGCAATACCATAAACCCAGGATAAGAGTGCACATAGCAAAAGCTGAAGCTGCATACCTTCTAATAAAAAGAAGTTTGCCAACTTATGTTGCCAACTCCTTGTGGAGTTCTATAGGGGAGGATGACTTGCACCCATCGTTTGTATCCCAGCAATTGGATCGAGTAGCTGTGTTGTAAACCTGGGCTTGCCCAAAAGAGAGGAGCTTAAAAGCAAGACCTCTCCAGACACAGCCCCCTCCAGCATTTCAAAGGGAACACGGATGTTCCTTTTAAAACAGCTGTCTTGGAGAAAAGAGCATCAGCCCAAGAAAAGCATCTGAAGTCGAGCTGTTCCTCCGTACCTCTTATCTGCTAGATCTGTTTTATTTCCCACCAGCATAATGATGACATCGCTGCCCCGTTCCGTTCTGACGTCGTCGATCCATTTTGTTGTTTGCTGGAACGAGTTGACATCTACCAGAAAACAGTGGAGAGGATTATCACTGCAGAGCTTGGTCACACATCACTGCTAACACAGCTGGAGGTCTCAAATAGAAGCTTCTTATTTCTGGAAATCGGACTAATAGGGCGATGAAGAACCAGCAAGCAAAACCCCAAAGTGCCCCACACTGAAGTGCATGAAAGCTACAGCACTAACTTCACCTGGGCTGGTACTTCACTCCCTGCATTGGAATTCACCTCTAGATACAGAGGTGGCAGTTTCTGGGCAGCCTGGGCTAGTATTAAATGTGGAGGTTAGAGGAGCTGTCTGCAGTGGGGGGGTTGGAGCTCTGTGAGGTTCCTTCCAACCCAACCATACTGTGATTCTGTGACTCTGTGATACAGAATTTGGTTTGGGCAGCGTCCAAAATGAGAAGACTGATGGCTCTTTTAGCCCAGTCCCCATTTTGTTTGGTTGAAAAGAAATTTAATGTGGGGAATGGGGATCGTGGTGACACTGCCCATCGTTCTGCACTGCTCACCTATTGCAGGAGGGCCCCACAGCCTCTGCGCTCCTCAGAAGCGCTCTGAGCTCTGTGGTTTTGCACAGCCTTAAGCACTTCTCACTCGCTAGGTTTAGGATTTTCCCTTGGAACTATCAGGTCTATATAAATACCAGCAACTCCTCTATTGCTGAAGGGTTCCCAGTACTTTTCTGACCATCTGCATGGAACAAGAAATACAAAATTCATGCACCCACAGGTGCTTTTTCTTAACGTGACACCCCTAAAAGCCAAAATCTAAGGAATTTAGGAGGCTCCCCTGACCTAATGAGCACGTGGGTGAGAAGCTGCATCCCATAAGGAGAGAGGAGCTGCACGGAAGCTGCCCTGGAGCTCTGCCTTTAGCCATGAGCTGAGAGCTGCCTCAGTCATTTTGGGTACTCAGCAAATGGGGGCTCTGCTGCAGTTCTCGACAGTCATTGATTTTTTTTTTTTAATGGCTCCTACTGCATAGTAATATATTGTGTGCCAGACAGACAAGGCTTGATCACTTGCCAGTGCCTTAATTTGTCTCTCTGCCATTCAGTAATATTGAATTTGCTAGGTCGGTAAAAGAATAATTCAAGGTTCACAGCTAACCTGTAATTTTAGCTCAGATGGAAGTGCTATTTATAACAATTAAAGATTTCACAGGTAAATTCCTTATGCCTGCTGTAATCTCCTGGTATTTATAAAGCAAAGGACAAGCTCTTTAGAACTGGTATCGATTTAGGCCATTGCTCTCAGTCAGTTCAGCCTCAGAACTGAAGATGCCTGAAGGTTTATTTCTTCCAAAGCAAAATTCTGCTCTTGGCAAACGGGGAACGCTGTGAGTTTGGGCTCTCTGAGACGGGGGGAGGGACAGGAGGAGAAGAGTAGAAGAAAAAGCACTAACATTTTAGTTCACAAAAATGTACATACCTTAGTAGGAAATGAAAGAGCGATTGTTAAAGGAGAAGGGCGCAGTGGTGAGTTGCATCTACTGCACAGTGTGAAAGTGAGTGATTGAAATGAAAATGTGATGTTAATGCAGTTCCCCCCAGCCCATGCCCGAACCTTGGTGGTGGTGGGAGGGCAGATGGAGTGAAGCAAGCTACAGCTATCAGTGCAAGGTCTAATTGGAGAATTCAGCGATCTATGAACATGATTCAGGTGTTGGAGACCAGAAGTTATCGGCGGTACCGTGACCAAAAAGCAGATGGAGGAGGGCAAAGTGCAACAAGACCAGCCAGGACCCGAGACTTCAGGGAATGTGATGGGGAAGGGTCACAAAATGATGGAGTTGATCAGACAGTCGATACATTGCAATAGCAGTGATCGGGTGGCCAGCTTAAAACTCCACTAGGGTAAAAGAAAACAATTTTTCCATGCCAGAATGAAGAACAAGCACGTGATTGTGACAGGACATGCAAAGCTAGGCTAAAGGATGAAAGGGGCAGAGTATTAGAAATGCAGAATTCCCCCCACTCACTTGTGATATCATAAACAACAACTGCAACAGTGGAGTCACGAATGTAGCTAGGAATCAAGCTCCTGAACCGCTCTTGACCTGCTGTGTCCCATAATTGCAACCGTACCTAACAAAATCAGTCAAACAAGCAAGAAAAATAAGACAAAAGGTCAAACCCGGTGCAATATACCTACTTGTGATATCGTAAACTACTACAGCGGCAGCAGAGTCACGGATGTAACTGGGAATGAGGCTACGGAAACGTTCCTGACCCGCAGTATCCCACAGCTGCAACCTGATCTGTGGGTGGGAGAAAATTAAAAAAGCCAAACTGCCACTAAAAATAAAAAGAGTAAAGAATCGTCACTTGTTGGAAAAGCTGAAGGAAAAATATAAACCCATGCAGGAGGTGAGTGGGGGCTGGGAGCAGCAGCGGACTGTCCTCTCCTTCACGGCCATCTCTCCCAAGAGCCTGCGGTAGCCAAGCCGGTGTGTGTGCACCTATCTCAGCCCTTCCTGCTGTCTTGGGCTTGGCAAAAATGCTTTCCTTCCAGAAGGGGAGAAATAGGAGTGCTCAGCTGGTGGAAGAATGCCATACTTCTAAGGGAAAAGCCACCCGCTGCTGTCAGAGCACTGGAGAAGCTACTGGTGTGAATGTTTCAGGAGGGATAAAATGCTGGTTATCACTGCATCAGTGATTACACTTCACAGTACCATGCACGCAGATGAGGTTTAATGTCTCTTACCACCAAGGCTCTGAAAGGAAAGGCAGGATGTACCAAAAGCAACGTGTATGGAAAGGTGTGCAAGGGCCAGTTTTGCTATGGAAACAATATCTCATCGCTCGTGTTTAATGCAGTCACATTTGCTGTGGGTTTATACAACAGCACGCTTATGCAGCACCAAACAACCTGCTCCTGCAAACAGCTCGGTGGCTGAATTTCTTCACGAAGAACCTGAACTAATTTTAAACCGCAGGCTTGCTTCCAGAGAGCAGCGATTTCATGTCAGAGCTGCACCAAGCTAAGCAACCAGCACCACGTGTGGGCTCCTGCTGGAGGTGACGCTGAGCTGGCAGGCAGGTGATAGGGAGCTAGCTAAGAGCTGGCAACATTTGGCAAGCTGTATTTTGTCCCTCAAAAACAGAATGGCTTAACTGTGGCTCCCTTCCCCAAACTCCCACCCTTATGCACCCCTTTCTCAAACTACCCCTCCGAGTTTCCTCCAAGAAGGATGCCAGCACAGCACCTTCTGCCACTCACAAAATGGCCCTCAGGAGCCCAGTGGTGGCTTCCCACTTCCCCAGGAAGGGAAGGGAGCTCTCCCCACAGCAGCCAGGAGAGGAGGGCTCAGTCTGCACTTCCAAGTGATCTCAGAGCTGTGCACCATCACAACAGATGCTGATCCTCACTCCTACTGTACAGAGAGAACAAAAATCTTACTCACTGTTCGATCCTCCAAATACATGGTTTTTGATAAGAAGTCAATGCCAATTGTTGCCTGGAGGAAAAGAAAGAAAGAATCAGGAACGTTTCCAACGAAACACCCGAACAACTGTAGTGACTGTCAGGGTTAACATCACTGCCACAACTGCAGCAGATCTGCAAGAAAAAGACATTGGGTTTTCTTACCAGGACAAAGCGCTACAAGCAATTCAATGAGACGTTCCCTGGATAGAACCCATAAGCAGCACATCTTAAAGCTCAAAACGTTGTTAACCCGCATCTCAGTTTATACTCACTGACAACCCATAAAGTCATACAGGTATCAGCAAGGACTTCTGTGCACAGAAGGCCACAGTCCATGTTAGCATCCATCAGCAGAATCGTGGATCCTCACTTTGAGCCTTTCTCCTTAAGGAAAAGGTGGGCAGCTTCACTTCTGCTGCAGGACAACAGTGCACGCCTGCACACAGCCCAGCAATCACTGAGGTTCAGCTAATGCTAAAGCTCAGCACAGCAAGACTGCATCCGAACTGCTGGACACCAGTGGGAGTTGTGTGTTGAATATCCTTATGTGCTTAAGGAAAGAGGAAAGCACTACTGGGTGCCATCAAGAACTGCTTCTTAAAGACCTTCACCCCATTTTTCAGGGCTGCATTGAGGGAGTGAATCCGAGCCCGATGAGTTTGGTTGCATTAGGGACACAACCAAGGTAATCCGCTGAGGCTATGGGGCTGCCCAGAACTCAGCAGCACACTGAGCATCTCGAGCAGCTGCACCCTCAGCACAGCCTTCATGATGACCCCCAACAAATGGATTTAAAGGAGAAAGGGAAAGATAACGGGGCAAAAAGGTGTGCTGCTTCTTCCCTGCCCTCCCATGCAGAAGCAGGTACTTCTACTGGAGAGTCTGTTCTACTGTAATGATCTACATCGTGAGACTGCCATTATGGCCTCACTAATAATTAATGCCTTGTATTCTGCCAGATATTTTAGGTGGTAAGGATAGAAAATAGAGCCAGCCAGCCTCCCTGAGAGTAATATACAAAAACCAGCCGCAAATGAAGAAAAAAATACCCACCAGAAAACAAGCTTTCTCAGCTGGATCAGGAGAGCACTTCTAAAGAACCTGAGATCCATAAGCAAATGATAAGAACTGGTGGGTCCCAACGTGGCCAGCCAGTGATTTTCACCTGTCATCATGGATTGTGACACTGCCCATTGAGGGAAATGATACTGACAGAGGGGTATGAGAAGCCATCAAAGCCTGATGTGGCAACACGCTTCCTTCCTGCCTTCATCTTCTGTCATTTGGGTAAAGAGTAGCTCTCTGAAGATTGCCCCAAAGATGCTTCTGCTTCCTCTTGTGTCTATTCCTCTTGTGTCTATTCGATTCACCTCTGCAGAAGAAAAGCTACAGAAGCCCTAAGATCTTACCCCGGATATGCTCAGGATCCCATGCTGGATGACAAGCTCTCAGCTCCTCTGAGCTGTCAGAGCTGGCTTATCAGCTGCACAGCCCGAGACCTGCTCAGCTCCTCCTGCAGGAGTCCTGGAGCTTCAGTCTCCTTGTGCTCACAACACGGGAGGTGCAGCACAAAGGCCAGGCACAAAACTAGATCTTGGTAACTGAAGTGTTGAAGAGTTACACATCATAACTTACAGCCGAGTGCGTCTGTCCACCTATGCTGTCCTGACCCCACCACAAGGATACAGAAGCAGCAGCAGCAGCAGATGGCGAGGGGGGATTCAGGCACTCTGTATCCCAGACTTTAACTAAAATAAGTAAGCTAAAAACAGCCATCTTGTCACAGTTCTGACAAAAAGGGAGGAGAAAAGCACAGGGAATCTTCACAGATCAGCTGTACGGAACTCAAAGCCATCCTCCCTGCTCTTCCTCCAAGAGGCTGAAGCTGAAGGGAAGCGTGGCTTGTAATTTTCCTCTTGCATAACACACAGAGTCTTCCTGTTTGCCAGCGTTGCTCCTTCATTATGCATCACACTCAGTGCCACCGTACAAGGAAAAGCTCTCCCAGCATATCCACAGAGAGGAATCGCTGCTGGTGAAACAGACAGCACTGCTTTATTCCAGCTGTTTGGGTTTGACACGCTGCTGCAGGTTCTTGGTTTGTTCACAAATGCTGCTTTCATGAGAACAGCTTTTTAATAAGCTATGGGCAGCAGCTGAATTCCTATCAAGCAGCAAGCAAAGAAAAAAAGGAATGCAGGGCACAGATTCTCCCAAACTGCACCTTTCTATTTTTACCAGCTGAACACGACAAGCCCTGCTCAAATGATAGGTTGTGGCAGCTCTCAGAACACATGCATTCAAAATTCATCTGAAATGTCCAGAAAGAGCGAATCATTCAGCAGCTGAGCTCCAGCTGCAGCTAACCATGTTACTTTGACACGCAGTCTCATGCACATATTTGGCTTTGAGAGGTCTCTATCAAACCCTGGGAATCAAGGAAGGTATATTCTGGCTTGGCATTATGTCTCATGTGATTTTGGCCAAATCACTTCAGTTCTCGATGGGCCAAGGTTAACGGCATGAGTTTCAATAGGGCCGAGTGCCGGGTCCTGCATTTTGGTCATAACAACCCCAAGCAACCCTACAGGCTTGGGGAGGAGTGGCTGGAAAGCTGCCTGATGAAAAGGGACCTTGGAGTACTG
>PPHD01030230.1:0-10387 GCA_002909625.1 Bambusicola thoracicus
TGACTCTTGGGCTGAAGACAAACAGCTCCAAAGAAATGCCTTCAAATGTAAATTGTCCAGATACTGATGCTGATTGCCACACGGCAGCACCCACCACTCATCTCCTAGAGTCTTATCACACCTCAGGAAGCAAGCTTTGAGCCAGACAACAAAGGAGGATTCATACACCATAAGATCAATTTTTCAGGTTTACCTATGTCACGCAGACTATAAACTGTGGTCTCTGATGCACTTATGCATCAGAAAGACAATGTATCATGTAAGCAAGAATTTTTCTGAGCCAATTCTAGAGAATAAATGCATATGCTGTGATTTACAAACATAAATAAAAATCAGTAGTAGATAGTAATGGAAAGAAAAGAGCTTGGAGAGATTCAGGTTCTGCTATGAGCATTCTCCAGGGGGAGTGCAAACATTTCAGATATGAACAAAAGCCATTGATTGTGAACTGAAGAGGAAGAGAAGTATGAGAAGTTCTTCATATGAGGCTTATTCTGCCCTGTATTCTGAGCACCCTGCAGATAAGCATCAGATAAGTTTAATGTTTTTATTCGGTTGTTTTAGCCATGGAGAAGATTTGCCATCCTAAGAAAACGTGTGAAATGTCCAGCCTAACATGACTCACTTATTTGGAAGAGAAGACCAATAGATCTTACCTTATCAGAGCCACAGAAAACAAAATTTCAGAGGATAGAGTGTGTTAGATGACTTACGTAATGAATTACCTAATCAATTTTCAGCTGAAGGACAGGGCAATTTCCTGTCTAGACTGTATTGTAGAAGTTCTTGATACTAATTTTCAGCAAGTGAAAGAAAAGCGCTCTGTGACTATTTTCTATTTGCACAAAGCCTACAGAAGACTGCAAGTTTTTGAGAGTAACACTAAGCTGACTAAAAACACAATAAAATTTTATGTCTTACTCTCCTCTGTTTCTGTTCAGAGCAGACAGTATTTATTTCCAACTTACCAGCAAAGACATATTTTGCTGCTACAGCTGACTTTGCCTCAGTTTTTCACTTACAAACCTCAAGGCTGCATGATTTAGCTGCAATACTGTCATATCTGCTGTACCAAATTAATAGAACTATTTGTGGAATAAAACAATGGTAGTAGTATCACAATTTGGCTGATAGGTTGCTTTCCCCGCTCAAATATTTTTGTTGCTATTTTAAACTACGGATTCAAGCAGAATCAATTCTTTTTGGATTTGGCTTATTAAATACATTATTGCTTTGCAAACAATCTGATTTCTTTGATTATTCATCATATTTTATTACCATATAGCTGTTGTATGACAAGTATGGGGGAATCATCTCCCTCATGTCAGTCCTAGAAGCTACTTGGAATAGTTAATTCGTAAATTGTAGAACTTCAGTATGACTTTATTGATCATATACTCCTCTAATGGAACAGCAAAAAAAAAATATGAATATTTTCAGAGACAAAGCCAAAAAACAAAAATTTTCCATTAATGCAAGGCTGAAGAACTGTGTTGTAGAAATGCTCTGATATTTATATTAAATGTTGAGAATATTCAGTAACTGTAAAATAGATGCTACATGAAAAGCTGTAAAATAGATGCTACATGAAAAACTGCTCAGGCTTTTGAAATGAATCACACTACATGGAAGTTAGCTCACAAAAATGCAGTCATTGAACAATTTAGTTTGGAAAGGGGCCTGTGAAGCTCACTTTGTAAAATCTAAAGGCCAAAGTGGATCTGGCTCAGTCTTTTTTGCATACTGTGTCTGTGGCAGTCAGCTCTTCATTGTCCCTATCTTTCTAGCGGGTTATGTTCTATGGACTCCCAGCTCTGCAGAAAGGCAGGGCTTGAGGACTGAAGACTGGAGAGATCACTGATGGGAACTAGATAGGGACCAGGAAGGTTGGCACCTGTCATCCACTGCAGTCCTGAGCACCACAGCCTTTTTCTCAAGATCCAAATAAACCTGTTTTGGTGCTGGAGTAGTAGCATAGATTTGAATACCCTATGGTAACTAAAATTCGCCTGGCATGAAATTAGAGGATTATAATTTAAATTCTGAGCTTCACTCCCATAGAAAGCATTTTGCTGTCCAGTATGCTCATAATTTAAACTTATATTTCCTTTGTGCTAATTTGAGTTGGCAATTAGATAAACAAAGTCCCACAAAGGGTTTCAGTGTAGAACCAGAACAAAGAAGATCAATTATTCACAAAGGCTTTGAAATCCCATCCTAAAATTATGTTTATTTTAAGGGCCTACAGGAAATCTGAAAAAATCTTTCATCAAAAACCTGGAGTTATTTGAACTAGTCTGTAGGCACTAAACAATATAAAGCATTTTAAATGCCTGAAATGGAAACAATTACATACTTGACAGTACTGAACACGCTGTTGGCACTAAACAAATACAGGTCTAATTCCTGACAAGTTTAATCAGTTCTATTCAGAAAAATTCTTTTGACTTCACAGAGGACTGTGCTGGAATAAAAAGTGAATATAGTCTTCAGGGTCTAACCTTATATTAAAAGATAGATAGCATTTCCAGCGCAACACTATTTGTACCCTAGGATAGAGCTGTAAGGCCAGGAGAGCTCTCTACCATCACAGCACAACAGAAGGAGGTGGATTTCTGACTGCAAAAGTATTTTCAATAGCTCTAAAATCAAGTAAAAAGAATATTTGAGGTTTTCAAAACTTAATTATCTTTTTTTACTATGATAGAGAGAGTTACATAGTCCATCAGCATGCATCTTGAAATTAAATCTGCATGATATGTAAAATAATACTTGCCTGCTTCCATGGCACTACCACTGACTTCCTGAAACAAGATACAACAGGAATAGCACAGTTAATCATATTCTGATGTCAGAATTTCTCAGAAGAGGTGATTTTAAGAATCAAATTTTCAACACCACACAACTTGTGAAAATCCTTTCTCTAATCTTGCTGTTAAAAAGAGTCAGATCACCCTCAGAACCACCTACCTGTCTCTCACCCAGTTTTGGGGTTATCCTGCTCACAGGTCTTTCAAATATTATCTTGAGCTGCATACCTGCTAATGCAGTAGTGATACAGCCATTTGAAGATGCTTGCCAGAAAATAACATGTACTGGATAATGAAAGAGGTATGTTCCTGTTCAAATACCAAAGGCAAGTTCTTTACAGTGTTGTTACAGGGAGGAAGTAGGCAATTCAGTACCAATGACAAGTCTTTAGCTTTGCATTTAGCATGTCAAGACCCTGCCTGGGCCTGGAGGCATTGCTGCGGGAGCTCTAGTGTTCTGGCTTCAGTGCTGTCCTTCGTGGTTTACAATCACAAGAAAGAGACCAATACTCCCTGGCCTTGTGTCTTGAGAAGTCACTCCAAGGAGCTGCCACCTCTTCTTTCCCAGGGCACCCGAATCCTGTGCTGGCACAAGTATTTTCTACTGTTATTCATGGCCCAACACAGAGATCTGATCTAGATTGAAAAAAAAAAAAAAAAAAATAGGCATGGATGTTGGGATACTGCTTTTCTTAAACCAGATCAGTTCCTTGCTCTGTTCCCATGCAGGGCTGTGCAGATGTTACCACTAAGGCAGAGGCAGCAGCACTGCACAGACTGCCAGAACACAGCCGGAGGGCAGTTCTTTGTTCCAGCAAAAGGTGCGTCTGATAGTCAGATAATTGTAGAAAAACCAGCCAAGGCTGGAATTATATATGATGTTTCCCATAACAGCAAGGAAAATTACCGGAATCTCTCACCTTGGGCAGTGTTCCTGCGGCCAGTACCATCACACTTCGCATCTCCAGACCTGCATCCCTGCAGGCTGCTATCACTGAGCTTACATCCACAGATAGGAGTCTCCTGCAGCTTCCTCATGAGAGCAGGCGTGCACACAAAGACACATACACATACATGCCTTCTCCAAGAGGAAGAACACCATCCAGAACTTATCTGAGAGCTATGAGGCTCTGAAAGACTTATAACAAAAGGCCATAGAATAAATCTCTTCCTGTTGCCCACATTGTCTTTGCATTCCAACTGGTTTGTTGAAAATTTTTGTATTTCTGAAGTGCCCTTTTTTAAAATCTAAGTATAAAAAAGAAGGAAAATGATAGCTTTTTTTTTTTTTAATGAAAAGCATTGCAATGCACATCTGATCACTATTTCTCTGAAAGTATCATTTATTTTATCCGCTCTACATGAAGCTGTAACATACATTAGGTGTATTACTACAGTATCTGTATTCTCTAGCAGCAAATATGCTTTTGTACTGCACTGGAAATAATCTTGAAATGCAGCTAATATGGCTATCATCCTGCTTAAAGAAAAGCATCTTTTAAATAAAACAGAAACTAGGGAGTAACCAGCACATTATCATGGATACAGAACTTTTCAGTTCTCAGTAAGTATTTTAATGTAAATATTTATTCTACATTAACATAGTTCTGAGTCTTTGTCAGATACAAAGCTACACGCAGGCATGTGCATTTGGTCCTGAAGCCAGTACATATGATACTAGATGAGACTGGTGTAGATAGCAGTAGATGATATCTTCAGGCCAGATCAGAAGCTGTCGGAAACTGGCTTCAATGTAGTTCTGGCAGTTTATACCAGCTGAGAATCAAGATTGCAATCTCGATGGGAAATGGAGTTTCGAAGACACATCAGAGTGCTTTTATAAAATGGTTTCAGTTTCTTCAGCAAAGAATTATCTTTGTATGCCCCAAATCTCCAACAGGTGGGTTTCCTACTTATTCTAACAGTTTCATCGATATTTTAGCTTTAGTTTCCGTGACAGAAAGTTGAATTTGACCTATTACTTCACACACTTAGAAATAGATCTAAAAAAAATATTTAGGAATCTAGAAGTAACACACATACACCCAGCAGTATGCTTCTCATAACATATGCAGAATCATTACACACTCCAAACTATTATCAGAAAATATCATATGCCAAACATGGAATTGCCTATTCACCAAGTACTACTGAGTCCTAAGGAGAATCCAAATTCTCATTTCTCTAATGTTTGGGATCTAAGTAGGACTTGCAATCCCTAATTCAGCATAAAACAAAGCATGCATCTGTTTGTTTGTTTGTTTGTTTTAAAATAATTTAGAACACCTCTCTTCCATGGGAGTTGATGGATGCATCTCAAATGCATTGAATCACTCGCCTGAACCATTCTAATTTCAGGATTCCTAATAAAATGTTTTACCTTGAGGTAATAAAGTTCATCAAATTAGCACGTGTTGAAACCCTAAACTGTACCAAGCAGTCTTTCTTCAAATCTGCTCTTAAGTGAGAAGTTTTACAAATACGTTAACAACTAGTTTGCTGAAAAGAGGATATACTGTATCAGATACCACCCTGATCAAGGATATCTAAAGGATATCATCAGAAGCACTGACTATTGGATTAGGCTGTTAACCTCACTGACATGACACTAATCTGGGAATAATTCTCAGTACTTAATTCTACAGTCACTCCTTTGAAACTTTCAGTACTTTGAGTGTTAAGATGTAAGATGTCTAGTACAGTGAAACATATTTGCATTCACAATTTCTTTAATGCAATGTCATTACTGAAAAAAAAAACGAACTACAATCTACAAGGAAGCTTCTTGCACTTTGGAGGTCTAAAGCCACTTAAAATAATTAATAATATTAATTTATGTCATCTTTATCAAACATATATATTAGGACAAACGATCTTCTGTGGCTTGTTCAGAACAAAATGATTAATCCCAGGCACACTGGCTGAGATCACCAACACAAACTGTACTGACAACACAACACCATTTATGGCTTGAGAACACTTAACAGCTTCTGGTAAATAAATAGGGTGTTAGATTAATTAGTATTTGTGAAGCACTCTGATTTCCTAAGATGAAATGTGTCAAAAGTGCACATGCTTATTTCTTACTACGTTGCATTTTATAATGAAAAGTAAAGACATTTCCAGAATTGCAAATAAGTGCTCATTAAGCAAGAGCTTTAATTAATGCAAAATAGTGGGAATATTCTGCGCTACATCTGGAAATACCTGATAGCACACATACAACAAACATTTGGGTTATAATGCTCAACTGTTGATCTCTGACTGGTGCTTGACAGGTACGGGGCCAGAGGAAAGCTCAGAGAAGAGGATGCCTAGTGCAGAGGGTGCTGCCCAGGGATGTGATGCCAAGCTTGGGTTCAGCACTATGTACTCCCAGACACTTCCAGAGAGGTCATAGGCTTCTTAGCTCTACTCTCACTTCTCCCCAGCTAGATCCCAGTTTTCAGAGGGGATATAAGAATCACCACGTCTTTCAGAACTGGAAAGACTGGTCTTCATGCAGGATGAAAGTGAAGATGCCAACAGAGCAGTCTACCCATGAACCTATTTGTCTCAGAATAGTTTGTGCAGCTGGGTTCAGAGACAAACACTTCTTTCTGTAAACTAGTTCTAGACTATACCATACCAAAGATCTCATACTAGTGCTAGATGGCTTTCTTTGAGCACTGGCTTCCTTTGTGCAACGACAACATCTCATTGACAGGACATATAATCTTAGTGGTCTCTGTTTCTTTACCATTATGCGTGTGAGATGCAGCTGAGATAGAGACTACTGAGAGGAGTAAACCTTTTTCTCCACTGTTTTTCTACATGGCCTTCAAACAACCATGCAGATTTTATGCTGGGTTTAAATTCCAGAAGATATTTTTTTCTAGAACTTAAGAATGGTTCACTGATACAGTCTAATAGACAGTTCTCTTGCTCTGGGTTCAGTCTGTATCCTAACTGCAGCTGTCTATAGACAATCAAAATAAAGGTGAAAAATTCCTAACATCCACTGTAGAGGGAGAAAAAGGTCTGTAACTGTATTTCTCAAAATACCGCAGACACCTTTTTATCTCAGTTAGTTAAAAAGAAGGAAGAATTTGGCAAGCCAGTGTACAATGACCAGAAAAGCATTTACTGCCTGTACAAAAATTTCCCGCAGGGAAAGTTCAAGCTTTCAAAAAGAAATCCTGCAGGAAATAGCTTCTTATCCAACCATAAGTACCACTCACAAAGTGAAGTTTTGTTGCTCCTGATGACAAAAGGGATCTAGTAGTAGAGAGAAATTTCACTGCTACTAAGATTTGCTTACCTCTTTCTGTGTTGGGTTGTTGGTTTTTTTTGTTTGTTTGTTTGTTTTCAAATCTGTGCAACTTTTAGTGCATTTGTGGGTTAAAGTAATCTTAGCATTTTCTGTACCAACAGCACAACTTTCAAGATGAAACTGTGTTATCTGAATTGTTTTCTACCTGTAGCCTAGCTATTCATATATATATCAATCCTAAATTTGTGAAGAAGAATGGCCAGTGTAGTTTCAAGTGTCATTCCTTTGCCTTCTATTGATAGATCAGTTAACAGAATGCTGGATTGCAATGCATGGACTGCAATTTTACTAAATTTAGTTCAATATTACTAGAATTGTTATCATGGCATCCAATACACGGTATGTTGCTGAATCGTTTACAATCCTACTACTGAAGTTATATAAGATTTTGTTGAGTACAAAATTAGGCCCACGTATGGGAACTGTTGAGTCACAACCTGAACCACTGATTTCCAGCTGGGGAAAGGACTGAGTCAGTCCTGGGAGCACAGGTGAAGGCAATTCAACTGTGTGACTGGATGGGGTAGAGCCTGGCTGCACCTCTCTTAGACCCCCTCATTTAAGGGCTGACTGCCACTAGGGAAGGATTTCTCGTTGGAGATCCATCCCCTGTGGAATTTTTCTGCTTGAGCTTATATCCCCATAGACAAATGAGCATTTATTTCCTGTTTGTCCTTTTGCAATCCCACTTCTCTATTCCCTTTCCATTGTGCTAATCTTTCTGACTGTAACAGCCTCAGAAACTCAAATCTTTTTAGAAGCTTCTGGCTTCAGTGAAACATGCTAAGTGTAACACAGATTTTCAACATCTTTACTGGATAGAGGTTCTCTCTCGTGCGCCTTATCAAAATAATTTATAGTCAGAAATAGGCTCACTTGCAGAAACTCATTGTCACCTTGTTCCTACCCTATTTTCTCTGTTTCTGCTTTGGCTCATACTACTGTATCATTGCTTGCATATTTTTCATCAATCTGCTTATTTATAAGGTGAGATACACTTTGGATTTTAAGTGGTAAATTAATTACAGATATCTCCTTTAGGAGAAAAAAAAAGCCTGGTTTCTCATGTGTTTTATGTCCACATTTTGGACCTTCATTTCTCATATTCTAACGGTGAGGTTAAGACCTAAAAGTGACACTTGAGTTTCACTTTTAAGCATCAAGATGGCTGGAACTCTTTCACATTATCCATTTAAATTCTTTGACAAAAGTCGGTCTTGCATAAAACTCAGCATAATTTGAAAACTGGGCTTTTTTCTGTCACTAATTATGGTTTTTATGAGGCATGATCATGTGAAAGTCAGAGGAGCACAGGAAGTAACCCCACTCATTAAACCATTAGAGGTGTTGGAGTATTTCCCTGGAACACAGGTGTAGACTTGGGTACAGTCTAAATTTGCATGGGGAACTGGCAGCGAGACTGTAGCAGAAATGCTAAGTCATGGTTTGAAGCAGTCATGGTTTGGAGCATCTGATGGGGAGGCAGGGCCAACCTAGGGGATCTCAGATGCATTCAATGCACCTGAGTGATTGGAAGGGGGTGGAGCCAGGATCCAGGCCTTCCCAGACCTCATTTAAGGGTTGGCAGTGGAGATCCTGAGATCCCTGTCTACCTGGGGCCTTCTAAAGGTGAGCAGCTTTTTTTTGTTTGTTTGTTTGTTTTTGTATCTGCAGGTGCTGCATTTTGGTTTATCCTCACTTGCTGTAGCCTGAGACTTTGCTACCCTGCTGTTATTGCTGCTTTCCGTTGTATTATATAGTTACAGAGACCTATACCTGGCAGTGCTGGAACACAAGCTGCACCACAACACTGATGAGAGAAGCCATTTCCCATCAGTAACTCTTTCCTTTATGCTACATAAACTAACATGTGTACAGAAAATTTTCATTCTTCCTTGACTCTTCATCTCTTAATACTTATAAACATATATTTCACCAGGTTGTAGGGGTTTCTAATGTTAGAAGGTCTCTCCTGATCTCCTCCTTGAAGCTCTGATCTTGTGTTGGGTGAGAGAGTGAACTGCAGCCCAGCTAGTAGAGCATCCATGAGGCAGGCTTCTTGGTCCCAGGTACATCCTGGATTGCACTACAGCCTGTGGTTATTGCATTTATATGAGAAGCTGAAATGACCTTCAAGTTCTTGTGTCAGCTCAGGCAAAGGATGGATTTGTGCCCTGTATGCAGCCTTCAGTGATTATTATTATCTTTGTTTCATCAGCTATCAGAAAAAGCAAAGAGGTACCTGTCTTTTATTTGCTTTCTGTGACTCAGAAAGGAAAGCTTGGCTTGCAGGTCCCCAGTACTGACAAGGATTCACAGCTGGGACACAGAGCTGGAAAAAAAATGCTCATCTATGTGAAAAGAAGAGAGAAAAAATGCATTTTGCCCATTGATATTTTCTTCTGGCTAAGTTTTGTGACTGTACAGGGAGCTAAGGCTTCACAGAGCTGCTGCTTTCCCCATGTTGCAGACACATTTATTGACACTGTCCCCTGGCACTGCTCAGTCCTGTGCTCCACAGGTCCCTGTATGAGTCGATCTCTATCTGTTCAAAACTCTTTTATGCTAGAATTCACTGAAAATTAGTGGCTCCAATTTTTTTCTGGAAGTTATGAAATATTTTGGATGTAAGTAAAGTCAAGACTTTGAGACCCAAAACAGACTAGTAATAAAGTAGATGCTTTACTTAACACATTCTCTAATATAAAAGAGGAAATATCTGCTTTGGAAGGATGTGAGTCAGAGGAGTAGCCTGAGAGGTCGTGGGGAAGAAGAACAGATAGAGATGTGTTCCGCTTTGGTGAGGTTGAATTTAAAATTCCAGAGCATTCCCACTGCCACATTCCTGTTCACACCATTCAGTTCCCAATATGAATACACTTTCTGACAGAGGATGGGCCAGGCCACAGGAATAACCATCTTCTGAGTCTCCACAGGCCATGTTACAAACCCATTTGAGGGCTCTGTGTCTATGAAGGCCTGCTGCACTCATCCTGATCTGGGGAGAGACTCAGTGGGATACACCTGAGTCGTGACAGTCCTACAGTTGCCTCCAAAGCTTTCACTGGATGGTTTTGTCTTTTATAAAATTAAGGAGAAAATGACGCACATCCTCACTCCCTTCTGTTTATCTCAGACAAAATCCAGGCCTAATTCCTTTAGCAAATAACTTTACAAGGAGAGCCCAGCTTTTCTGTTTTCCACATTAGCTCAGGTTAATTAATATTGAATTCTTAACTAATAAATGAATTCTTTAGGGAAAAAT
>PPHD01030231.1:0-10387 GCA_002909625.1 Bambusicola thoracicus
AAAAAAAAAAAAAAAAAAAAAGGCAGGAATCCACTGTCACGTTGTCCAGGAGTCCAGCTTTCCAAATGCTGCCATAGCTTACACTGTACCTCCCAGAATAAAACACAACGCGTTCTGATCATAGTTTACAAAGCACAGTAGACCAGAAGGGGACAATTGGAGCTGGTCCTGCTTGAAGGTGCAAGGCAAGAGGGAGGCTGATTGTCTCACTTCACTGTGGCTGTGTGAGCAGAGCATTTTTTGTCTGGAAATGGAGTAAAGTCATTGCGTTGCTCCAGAGCCAGACCGAGTGGTTCAGCCCTTCTGCTCAGCGCAGCCAAGGCCACGCTCTATCCCTACAGAGAGTAGGGCACAGTACTCCCCACCCCTCTTGCCCATAACTAATCTGTGACCGCTGGCTTTCCCAAAAAGCTCTGCAAATGCACTTCTCCCCTGGACAGCAAGTTTTACTGTTTCTTAGGCTCAATCGCTCCATCCTAAGCCTGAAGAAGTTCAAGGTGTCTGTGTTTAGGCTCATGGCAGTGCTACAGTGGTCAGTCCTCCAGAAAGCCACGACCCAGATCAGAGAAAGTGCCTTGGGGCAGTACCTTGCTTATTCACAAGAAATTTCTGCGATGATTTCCACGGTTTTGCCTAGAAAATATGAATCAATCCTTTACTTTTCCTGTCACTGAGAAACATGACTAACACGCAGTGAAAAGAATAAAAGGCTGATACTCAACTTTCATACATAAAACTTCATGGTTTCCTATCTGATGAAGTATATGGGAAGTTTTATTTTATGTTTCCTCAAGGTTTCTGTGAATTAATTTGCAAAATTAATAAAATACTACTTCTCTGAAAGGGTGGTCAGGCACTGGAATGGGCTGCCCAGAGAGGTGGTGGAGTCACCGAGCCTGGTGGTGTTCAAAGAGCATTTGGATGTTGTGTTGAGGGACATGGTTTAGTGAGAACCATTGGTGATGGGCGAATGGTTGGACTGGGTGATCCTGTGGGTCTTTTCCAAACTTAGCGATTCTGTGATTCTATGATTCTATAATTTGGGGGGAAAATAAAGTCAGCTACGTTTTAGTTTTCCTCTAGATGAGATATAAACAAGTTTGTTGGTGTCATTTACATGAGATTAAATGTAAATTTATTTCAGTGATATTTAAGATAACTGCAGCGATAAGCTAATTTGAAATTGCACTATCTTGGCTTGTGTATTTAAATGAGATCAATTATCTTAGCTAACATATGCTTATGTAAGTGGAACGATAAAATAATGAAAAGGTCACAAAGGCAAATGTATATTATCCCCATGGACCGGGTACTTTCAGTCCTTTGAAATTACACCACTGCACAACACATGACCTTGTCACAAAGGCTGAAGGAGTCTCCTACCAACCACAGAGATATACACAACCTCTCAAGTCAGACATGCTAGCACCTTTTGTATGCTAAATCCCCATCTCAGGCAAAAGAACTGCTCATAAATAGGCTCTGGAATACAGTGGTAGTGAAAGAGTGTGTTTCTTCATCCATGCACTATGCTGCATTGGAAGCAAAAGTTTATTGTTACAGCAGTGTTGGAAAGTTTGAAAATTCCCAACATTAATAATTCTCTCAAAATGTGAACTCAGCCATGCTGCAGACTCAGTGTTTTTTGTAGTGTCAAATAAAATGCAAAAGCCTTTTTCACTCAGTACAGAAATTGCTGTACCCTGATGTCACACACATCACATGTTTGTATGTCCAAATAGAAACCTTTAATATCTGAACAAGAATTGAATTGAGATAATCTATTAAAGCTCAAGTGTTTCACATCTAGCTACTGAAACTTGAGGGAGGCCCTGCAGAGTCGCAGGCACCTGAATGGGACAGTACAAGTGTGAGCTCCAAACTGCATCCCATGGGATCATGTGCATGGCAGGAGGAGGAAGCCTGAGCTGAAGCTCCACCATGAGCATCAGAAAGCTCCGTATACAACATCGTCAAGAGACATAACACTCTGACCATGCCTCAGGGACAAGGCCAGTCTCCTAAAAACAAAAGGTGACACCTTTCTCAAGAAGAGGAAGCTCCTGTCTCCGTCAGGAGAATGAAAACTAGGGATTACACTCATGGCTTGATAAGCCATTTTGGATCATCTGTTTGTTGTTTGGATTAGAATCACAGAATCACCAAAGTTGGAAATTCCAAGATCATCTTGTCTAACTGTCCACCTACCACCAATATTTCCCCACTAAACCATATCCCTTAGGACAACATCTTGAACACCTGCAGAGACGGTGACTCAACCACCTCCCTGAGTAGCCCATTTCATCACCTAAGATTGCCCTCCTCCTCTTCAATTTAGGTACAGCTATCTGGTAAGCACTGTCTGTTTTCTCACAGCATGTCTCATCACCCTCCCTTCTCCAAGACATCTGTGAGACCCATAAGGCTCAAGGAAAGATTCCCAAAAGGTCACAATCATCACCAAAAGCAATTCATGTATATCGATTCCCTCCTTGCATGCAATTCCGTACAGACACACATACACACATATAACTACATTAAAAGAACAATCCAAAGGCCTGCACTCCAGAATTAGAACATGGTACAAAGTTTCCTGCTCACCTCACTTTGACCTCTCACACTAAGGCATCCTCTTAATGAGCGCGTTGGAGTTGCTGAGTTTGTTGGATGGCACTCAGAAAATGAATATTTCCTTAATTACGTTTTATCATAATTACTCGTGGTACAGTCTTATACAGTGCATATCATGCTTTGAACCATAGAATCATAAAATCATAGAATCATAAAGGTTGGAAAAGACCTCTAAGATCATCTAGTCCAACTGTCAACCCCTCCTCACCATGCCCGTTAACCATGTCCCTCACTGCCACATCTACAATGTTCTTGATCACCTCCGGGGACAGTGACTCCACCATCTGCCTTTGTAGAGAGAAGTCTTCATTTCTACATCCCTTATTACCACAGGCAGGAAGACTTTACAAACCAAGCATCGGGTAGGGTGTTCCTGAGAGCACAGGAGAGTAAGACTGCCTGCTTGATTTCCAGCCTTGACACCACCTTGGAATGAAGCCGCTGTTGCAGAGAAAGGCTGACCTTGCACTGAGATGGAAAGATCACTTTGCTGCCAATTTTCAAACACCTGCTCTGAAGCTGAAGTTATTAAAATGAATGAGCACAACAAATTTTAATGCTGCATCTTTTTCACATTCACAGAATGATTCTCATTTTCACATTAAAAAAAGAAAAAAGAAAAATTGGTTTTGTTATACCATGGCTATAAAACAACTTAAATGGTCAGAAATGGGCAATCTAAGTGCCTAAAAATGATATTTTCATGGGGAAAAGTGGGTAAAACATCGCATCGTCTTATATCAGCAACTGCAATCTGACTCTGAAAAAAGGGAAAGCTCAGCAGTCCCCTGAGCCAAATTCACAGCTTCTTCAACAGCGTGCTCAACTCTTTTTATAGTTTTAGTGCTTTTTAGAAAATTCACTTTCTTGATTGCTGTTTCCGTTAGCCCCAGACCCTGCATGTTTTGTACCACTTCCATTCATCCAAAGGGATACCCAACTGGGGACACAAATTGGCTGCTGAATAGCCCTCTCTGACTCCATGCTGTTATTTTCAACCTCAGATGGAACAGAAAATGCTCTCCAGTGTCCTTGTTTCCATATAGGAAAAAAACAACAACAAAAAAAACACCACCACCAAAAAAACCCCTACACATAAAAAAGCACCAAATGCAAAAACAAACAAACAAGTCTTCCAAGCGCAAAACAGAAGGAAAACCAAATTATTTATGTTTAAATATTACTTCAAAACCATTACGTCCCAAACAAAGCAATCAGAAGGCATTATAAAATATATGCTTCTTGTAACAAAGAGCAAAAATACCCCGAAGAGCGATTCTGTAATACTTAAATAAGAGCTTATATGCATTAGAGATGAGCTTCTATAGCTTTCTTACTGACAAAACAGCTTTCATAGGCAGTTTTTTCTTATAACAGGATCTGCCCAGCAGACATAAATATGTTTCTGTCAGATTCACCAGTCTGCCATGGATATAAGAAAATATCTTGAGGAGACATGGATGTGGTTTTACGTACTTCTTTAATCCTTCAGCTCTTTGGTTCTCAGATGACTGAGATCTCCTTTCACATTCTGTATTTCTAATATTCCGGCAAAACTTTCTGAGCACCTTACAGTCTACTGCTCCTACCGTAGGATAAGATCATCTTTTTAGATAATAAAATTTCTTGAAGTGTGACTGCAAATAGGGTAAAATTATTGTCTATATATGTAATTCTAGTAGCCTATAATATGTAATTCCAGAAAGCATCTTCCTTGTGGTCCTTCTGACACCCACTCAAGCTACAAGATGTTCTTTACCCTATTCCAGAAGCCCTGTCCTGGATGGAAGCAAAGCTACCTGCTGTCAGTGTTGGTAATTCACAACAAGTAAGCATGAATCATGCATACATGAAGCATGTGTGAACAAGATTAGATAGGCTTTGGTCCAGAACCTGAGCATTCAGCGTGAGATTTCTGCCGCCCAAATCATGGCAAGGGAATGGAAGGAGCTGTAGGAGTCAGAGAAGCTGAGAAGTACTCACTTGGCAGGTAATGAGGTGCTGGGCACTGGTGAAAAACAAAATGGTTTCCAAGAATCACTTCTAGTAGACTACCCTTGGAGAAAATGCCCTTCGTATGGATGACCATATCTTCAATCGTTAAGATGGCTTCTGCGTTAAATTTGGGAAGGAAGGTGGATAACTTATTAGTGGTGTGACTGCATTGTTTTAAGCCTTTGGTTTAATTTTATCTGCCTATAGGGGATCAAACCCTGCTTCTCACTTCATCTGCCTCTTGCAACTGAGTTTACCTTTAGTTACAGAGGGCTGTAATTTCAACTTTAATTTGGGACAGAGCTCATTTATTTGTGAACCTGAAAACAAATTCTAGTCATCACTAACCTTGGTTTTATTGCAGTTATGTCTGTATTCTCTCTCAAAAATAGCCAGCTAATTGCTTTGCCTTCAAAATAGTTGAGTTCTGATGCATATAGAGGATTGTGATCTCAGGCAAACCGTCAGAGAGATGTACAGACAAGAGTGTCCTCTGTTCCCTGTGCTCCTGCTGCATCCTCAGCTGTAACAGTTGGTCTAGATTGGGGTACTGATTTTAAAAAATGGTATACAAATCACATAAGAGTCAATGACAAGAAGCTTTGATCACAGACAGCGAGGAACGTCTTTTTCTCAGAAGTTTGTGAAGGATATAGGAGCATACAGACCAGAAAACTCTTGTCCTACACAGGCCCCCAGAACACTGAGTAACGAAGTAAAGAAGAATTGCTCCAGTAGAGCAGGTGAAATGTAAGGAATAAAATATAGAAAGAAAATAAGATGTAAAAAGATCTGAAGAGAGGAGCAGGAAGGAAGAAAGGAAGGAAGGAAGTGATTTCTATCCAAGACTGTTATCAGGCTTAGTAGAGAATCACAAAAGACAGTCTCTCTCAGGCTGTCATTGAAATAGATGTATTTACTTAATTGCCACCAGGGTAGGAGTCTGTGCTTCTGTATTTGCTCCACTGCAATTATTTTCTTAGAACTGAAGCATCTGAATTTTAATATCCCATATATTCAGTGCAACACAGCATATTACAATATCTTGACCTTTTCAATGTTCCATAAATTGATTGACTGGTTGTTCCTGTTCTGCCTTGTTTATAGCTCTGGAAACCTTAGAAGAAGAGGTAACATGGGCATCTCTGAGTCATACCTCCAATGTTTATCAGCCCTTTCTGAATTGCACTGCTGCTCTCTTGAAGGCTTGACAGAAGCTACATACTGTGCGCCTGAGGTGTGGCAGCATACAAAATCGTGCCAGAGAAGGCAGGGATAAGAGCTACAGGCTGGCTCATAAGGTCCACCACAGGTGGTCCTGTTGTAAGTCACATTGGTTGAACAGAGTTGCTACCAAACTGTGATATTTCCAGTAAGTTATTCTGACAGCCAGATAAACCTTCAGCTAAATAAATAACAGGCATAGCCTTCAACCAACCAAATGCAACTGTTTAATTAATGTGCTTATTCTAAGTAAATTAAAAAGCAAGGGATTGGGAGGGGGGGAGCCTTCTGATCTTTTAAGGATGAATAAAGCAGAAAATGCAATACCAGATCTAAACATGAAAGCGAGTGAATCCTCTTAAAGCTGAGGATGCAACAGTAATGCAAAGCAGGAAAACAGCTTTTCATTTTCAGCCATAGACTCAATCTGGTGGACTAACAGTAAGAAAATACAAATTGTGATAAATTGTGGTTTTTGGAGGAAGGCTTGAACATCACACTAAAACAAGAACAATTTCCGCTTTCTCGTGTCCCGTCTTACAGCAAAGAAGGGAGATCAAGACAAGTAACCACACAGGACAAAATCCAGCTATAAGAATCTGTTGCAGTTATAACAAAGAACATTTTTCACTTTTTGTGAGATAACTAGAATACTTTCTCTCCAGTGCATTTTAACAGTTATCGTATGGGTTCCTCTCTGTCTAGAGTACAGTACAGACATAGCATTTACTCTTTTTCTGCCTGCTGAGGAGGGAAATACCCACTTTGTAGTGGGTTGAAAGTATTAGACACACACACAAATAAAAAGCCATAAAAAAAAAAAAGTAGAAATGCCATATCCATCTGAAGTCCTTCTTCTGAGAACAGATGTAGAAGGTTTTCCTGGGAAAGCTCTTCCACCTCCAGAGCCCCACTCACATGTTCCTTAGAGGCACACATATCTATGCAATGGGCACGTAAGATGAGAAGAGACCAGAATGGCTGTATTAAGTTTCATGCAGGCATCCTTCAGAACCTCCAATCTGCCCCTTCAAACAGTAGCACCAGCAGCAGAAAGCCCTGTTTTTTATCAGAGTATTGAGCAGAACAGGAGGAGCATGCTGCTACCTGTACTACCAAAGGTGGTGGAGCAGGCAGGCAGGACCCACAGCTCGGCTCTGTTAGACTGACCACTACTCGAAAACTGCTGGCACCGTGTTACTACTTCTTCTCTACCTCAATTACTCCCAAACTTTTCTAGCTTTCTGTGCACAGCACCTTTTTAAATCCCACATCTGATGTGGGGTGTGAGGGGTGCTGCGAGACTGAGACAAAACATGGGAGAGAGCCTAAAGCATGTAGTTGTAGCCTTCAGTCCCCATCTCTGCACCCCATGAGGAGTAGTGCTGCCTTCCCAGCCTCCTGCTGGAATAGCAAGATGAAAAATAATCGCATTACGGTGAATCCAGACAAAACAGAGAAACCAGTTCTGGGAAGAGGAAAGAATGTTTAAGAATTTCTCTCTTCTTTCAAAGGCATAAATCTTAAGATTGTTAACACAAGTCTCCGTTTCAAGTTTTTGGACAACTTGTTGGTTTTGGATGTCCATTTACCTATCATAGCAACATTCACACATTTCTGTCTTCTGTTAACAAGAACATTTTGAATAAGTCAAACAGAGCTAAGCCTGTTCACATCTGTGCTGATATGACTCCCTACGCTGTTGAAACTTGAACACTGACCATCACAATATGCAGCAATATTACACCCAGCAATAAAGATCAGCGTAAGCTGATCACTAGCACAATATTCTGCATGTTATCCTCTTTCTTTATTTAATAAAGAGTACCATGGACATTGCTCTGATAAACAAAAGCTTCTCTACTACTGGATTATATTGCTTAATGCTTTACCTATGGATATGTTACCAGTCACAATTTGTGTCTTAACAGAGACTGTACATTTTCTTACCACCTTGATGGAAGAAGCATCAATGTCAGGAGTCAAAAAGTATCCATTATACAGATCATCCATGGATAAAAAAAGCACAGAATATATGTGGTGGTTGACTGACAACCCAGAAGTCTGCAGTAGCATCATGCTGTGACTGATTGTGAGAAAGGCACGAGAGGGAGGGCAGATGCCTTCCAAAGCAGCAGATGTAAACAGTGTAGGCAAGAAAGAACGGAAACCTATAGAAAGAAAGTAGCTTTCTGTAATGGTGGAGGTAATTTGTATACATGTGTCTCTCTCTTTATTTTCAAATTAGCAGTAAAAATCTAATACCTACAGGCCATACTGTGAGATTATTTGGAATGGGATAAAACAACTATTAACTGTATTGTTGCGATGTGTTATTAGTATACATAATTTAGGTTATATCAACTAAACTCCAACAAATGGAGTGCTCTGAAGTGGACACGTTCTAAGAGGAAACACTGCCTTGCAAAGTTTTCTATCCAAGTGGGCTATACTGGAGTCAAAGAGAGGTAAAAAATAAGAAGCCTTACCATATTCATGTGACAGACCTATTCCAGAGCCAGAAAAAGGACAATAACTTCACAATACTTGCATCTTATGCTTGGCAGAAAAGCTATGCAATTTATGGTACTTGAAAAGGAATATAATGAAATATTTCCTCTGCTGTCCTAACATTCTAACACATGAAAACCAAGTTAGTATGATTGCAGAAAAAAAAGGAAAAATAAAACCTTGTGTATCTGAAAAAATTATTCAAGAATTATTAATTGTTCTTAAAGGCACTCAGTTTTTTGGTTGTTGCTGTGACATGTGAGCTCTTCTATACCTCCACCCATAGCCCGTCAAAAGTTGTGTGCAGCCTAAATACCTCACTGGCTGATTTTAAGCTAAATCAAGAGATACAGAGGACCAAAGAAGAATGCTAATTTTCTTTTTTTTTTTTCTTTCAGACCTACTATGTCTTATTTTCCTTGCCTTGCCAAGGTTTTTCACTGATTTCTGAGCAATTTGGCCAAACGTGGAGAGGATGATGGCTTTGAATTTGTGCAATGTTTTATTGCTTAGGGTGCATTGCCAGTACAAGACATTTGAAGATCTTTCAAATAGTCTCTGCTGAACATACAGTGAAAAGGGTTTTACTCATAAAACTTAGTTAAAGGGAAGCATACAGTTTTCTCTCAAGAAAATAAGAATGAGTCATCCACGCATGCATTTGATTTCCAGATCCAAGAGTTTGCTGTCTAGACTTACGGTTTTCATTTTTCTAAACACTTAATCAGTCTCTCTGTAGGCTGTTACATCCTGATGTCAATATGAAGTTCATGAGAATATGAAAAGCAAAGCAAGATGTACAGAGCTTTTCTCAAGGTGAGAATATGAAATAGTTCTCAAGAGAGAAGAAAAGGTTAAGATCAAAAAAATCAAAGATATCTAAATTGAGGGAGCTCTTGGTTCTCTCCACACATGATCCATGGAGAAGTATCTTCCTACTTGCACTGAAATCTGCAAAAATTCATTTATGGCTCCTTGGGGTAAGCAGATCTGTAAAACTCTAGTGTACTGTTGAGTAACAACTGCAGTTTTGCTCTGAGCTCTGCAAGACCACCAGAGGACTGGCAGATGAGTTGCATAAGAGAGACAGCACATGTTGATAGGTGGCACGAGAGAAATGATAAATGATACGGTGTCACATGGAGGACCCTTGGATGAATGGTTTCTCTTCCTTGAGTTTATATGCTCAAGATGGAAATGTGTAGCAGTTGTGTCCATGCTTTCTCTTTCCATTCCAATTATAGTGGAATAAACAATCCATTGGAGAACTGGGGATCAGAAAAGAGATTTATAGATGAGAGTGCTCTATAATCCTAAAGCTGCAAGTGGCATTTTTGTAATTAAGTGGAGGAGCCCTTAACTGGCAGAAATGAGGCTCAGACTTTTGAGTTCCTCCAGAGGGAACTGGTCACCGCAGAAACAAACATCCTTCACCTCAGCTCCTGAGGACTGCAGCTGATTAGAAGTTGGAATTTGGGCTTCTGAAGGCTACTCATGTGTGCTGCATTAGCTACAAGACCTTGGCACTGCCTAGGTGTGCCCTAACCCTCCAGAACATTTGGCGTGGCAAGTATGAGAAAAGTAGTGGTGTCTCCTAGAAAGCAATCCACCTTCCATCTGTAGCCAAACAAAAACTGTCAATACATCTGCCGTCGAAGCAGTCACTTACTTGCATGCAGCTGCAGGTGCAAAACATTTGTTGTCTGCCCAGTTCTCCCACGTTTGTTGCTGTGATATTAAAATAAGTCCTCAGAAGATATATATAAGCCTTCATCAAATCAGCTGATATTTAGCTTCAAGCAGCATATTGATTTATTCTTAGCAAGGAACAAAGAGAAAGAAGAAAAGAAAAAAAAAGAAATAGCAGGGGAAAATACATGCATGTGCAGGAAAAAGAAGACAGCTCATGAAGCTATCTCTCCAGGACATGAAGACCCGCTTTAGGAAAAGGCAGCAGGCAGCCCAGCTCAGCTGCCCAAGGCACAACGTGCAGTCACCAGGAGAAACAATGCTCAAGACTCCCTCT
>PPHD01030233.1:0-10386 GCA_002909625.1 Bambusicola thoracicus
AGGAGGGGGGGGCTGTTTTAAATCCTTCTCTGCCCACTCATGTAGTCTGTGGTTGAGAACGATTCTCTCTACTGCTTTTGCTTACATCACTTAATCAACGTTTGTAACATAAATAGCTTAGCATAAATAATTCTCTAGATAATCAGCACTCATTATCTTAATCTCTTCTTTATCCCTAAAGGGATATATAAATATATATGTCTATATATATATATTGCTTCTGTTGTTATTTGGGATCTATATAATTTTTTTTATAGTGTAGAAATGTCAAAACTGGGCTTTAAAAGTTGTCCTAGTGTATAATTGTCACAGGTGCTAATAAACCTGCATGTACTGTCTCATTGCCTTAGCACTATGCCTCTCAATTCATGCTTCAGCAAGAGGAGTAAAAGAAAAAGGCATTATCTGGAAATCTTTCCACAAGAGGTCTGAGCGTGTTCAAGAGAAATCTTCAGGGAAGCTTTCCTCAAGCAATTTAGTTTCCTGATCCTGGGATGGGGAGTTAGTTTTGCCTATTTTAAAGGTGCTTTTGTAACTCTGCTTACCTTCTGCGTGGAGCTGTAGTCTCTGCTCCTGTTTTCCACTTTCTTTCTCAAGATCCTGACCTGTAAAGCTAAAAAACGGTAGCAGCTCCATATGAGAAAGCATCTTTGAGGCCAGTATTAAGATAATTTCTAGGTCAAGATTCCAGTGATATCACCCACCAATTTTTTTATCTATCTTGATGAAGATTGTCATTTCTCTCTCTCTCTCTTTTTAATTATTACTCCTTTCACCACCATCTTTCTCATATCTTCTCTGCATTTACTCTCATAAAACCAAGCAGCAGGTCTATTCCTGAGATAGAACAAGAGGTTCTATCTGGACTTCAGGCAGTGTATCTTTATTGTGAGAATGACTAATTCTCATGATAAGCAAGGCCACTTGCTAATGTGCAAAAGGCTTACCAACTATTGAAGAGAATGAAGGATAATTATCTGCCATATGGAGACTTTTAAAATCTCTTGTGTGCATATTATAAGCAGTATATGTTTTCCTCTCAGGCTGTTACCTCATCCTATCCTTTATAACTTTCATGGCTTTTTTGAGATATACCAGCTGCCTGTAGAGCAGCAGCCTATTTTTCTATATGTGTTAATGAGATGATCTATGATCACACTATTTTGCAAATGTTAATGTTATGTATGGTGAATAGTATGTAAGAGTTATATGACCACTACTGTTTCCTCACCCACCTCAAATATCTGGATATCTATTCTGAATTCAGTAGTTAGATACATTCTGAGCCCTGCTTATTCATTACCACTAGGAAGCTGCACCTTTCTTTGATATCCAAGCTGAATTTAAAACTAATTGTCCCTAAAACACACAGAAATTTGCCTAAGGCACTTCTGAAAGCTGTGCTAGAACTCCAGTTTCATCTGACCAACATAGCAACTAATTCTTCATCAGATTTCTTCTGTGTTAGTGTGCATCTCTGATTTCCTCTGTCACTGATAAAATTTCTGCATTTGAAAACTAGATTCTCATACCAGGTAGATAGCTGTGTTGTCATCGAGGGATTTGATTTCTTTTAATATCACTGTTTTTTTCCAGGTTTGGATATGTGTAAGTCCAGAAAGGCCCCCAAAATTGCCTTTTACTAAGTAATGCTTTATTTAAGCAGCAAAGAAAATAGAGTAAGCATGATTGTTCAAATTGTGAATGTCTGTGCTTGTGATTCTGCTAAGGGAGGAGACACAGAATAAATATAAAGGTGTGCAAACAATCATATTCCATTTGACAATTTTTGAGGTTTCTGGCAGTCTTGACTCTCATCTTACCATTTTCATTCGTTCCAGTAAATGAAAATTGTTCTGTTTTGCTCCCAGATAAGTGAATGTTCTAGTTTTGCTAGATATACTTCGCACAGAAAAGTGAAAAGTGACTGGAAATAGTAATTATTTGTACTGACTTTACTTGATGTGATGAAACTGGTTCTGAAGCTGGTAGGATGCAGCAAAGGATTCTGTTTCCCCTTACTTCAGGGGAAGCTGACAGGAATATGGCTCTTCTATGTTGCAGACATTTAAGCTCATCCTCAACTTTTTGAAGATGTGTAGTCTGAATTTTCTGCCACATCCACACCATCTGAGCTGAGGAGTGGGATCATGGTCTTGAGCTGATGCTAAGCAAAACTGTCAGTGGAATGATCTTTGGGAAGTTAGTGTCAGGTGAAACTGGATATAGCTACAGTGCTGATAGGAACATATGAGGGTCGGTGCTCCCAATTAAAATGCGGGCATTCTGCATGTAATATGCTGACTGTCACATCCTTTTCACCTCCCTAAATCTGTCTTTGAAATTTCTAAACAAAATGCTTGTTCAGGTCTCCTGAGCAGGTCTTTCGTGCTGGTCTGTCTCTTACCAGCCCCAGGGAGTCCTGACTCTTGAGTTCCTTAATTCTTGTCTGGAACAGAATGCAAAACTTTCCAGCAGGAATTTAGTAGAATAGAAATTTACTTATGGATTACTGAAAGGTCTCAGAATAGCAAGTTTGGAACTGGTGTATTTTGTCTGTAGTGCAAATGGAGAGAGGACAAACTTTTCTAAACTTCCTCTACAGAGATGCCTGGGACCTTGTTTTAGAGATCCTACCAAGTTCAGTCCTCTAGGTAAATCAACCATCAGCCTGTTGGTGAAGGTTTCTATCTAGTGCTGAAGTTCATTATCTGGAATTGTCAGGTCTGTGATCTCATTCCCTTTATTACTGCCCCAAATTTACAGAGTTGGTCCTGAATCATTCACACTCCCATTTCATACCTCACAGAACAGCTCAGATATGTTTTCCTTCAAATAGGTATTTACTTCACTCATGTAGAAGAAGGAAGTTTCTTAAAGATTGGCCTTGTGTTGTGGCATGGAAGTTGAGCTTGTAAATATTTCAACAGATGCTTATCTCCTTTGATGCTGTGTTGGTGGATGTTGCAAGGTTGGCCCACAGTAGCTATTTGTGAAACTTGAAGGAGGAAATCTGGTTTCTCAGGAAGAGTGAGTATGAAATCAAGATTAGGTGTGACTCCAGCTGAGTTGGATAGCTTTTTGTAAGGATAACACAAGTATAAAATATTCATTTAGATTGAGAAAACATAGGCATGTAGGAAAAGGAGTGACATCATCAGAGTTCCATATAACTACATAATGAACTTAATTATGTACAAGATATTACCTTTAACAGTTGCTTGCTGGCTATCTTGGACACAATTTTTGTGTTTAATTATGCCAAAGAACTAAATCCTGAAGTAGCAGAAAGGATGGCATAATTGTTATGCCCATTTCTGATGTAACCACAATGGATGTGAAGTGGCTCAAGTCAACTTATGGTATCTCTCAGGGTGCAGAATATGTTTTGGTTGTTTCTTTCCTTCCAAGGTTGTTAGTGAGGGTCTCAACAGTTGGCATTTTGGCAGTCCCATGTGTAAGCTAAAAGTCTGAAAGATAAATCTCCAGTTGGAGATGCTGCCTATTTCAAGTGGACCAACCAGAATGGAGTGAGACTCTTTTCAGTGGTGCACAGCAACAGCACAAGAGGCAGTGGGCGCAAACAAGAGGTTCTATCTGGACTTCAGGAAGTGTGTCTTTATTGTGAGAATGACTAAGTACTGACAGGCTGCCTGGAGATGTTGTGGAATCTTCCCACCTTAGAGATACTCAAAAGCCACCTGGGCATAGTTCAGGGTAAGGAGGGACATACCGTCGCAAATTTCTGATTATTTCATGTTTTGGTATTTGTGTTTTGACCTTTTGGAAGAAATACATGGTGCTTTAAGAGTTCACTTGCTAAAATGAATCCATCAGTTTCTATCTAAAGATAAATGGAAGCAAATGCCCATATTTGCCAAGAGCACAGGATAATTTGGTTAATGCCCAGAGGGTTTGACTTGTAACTGAGCTTGTGGTAAACACAAATAAACTATTGCAAGATGCCTTAAAGCTATGGAAGCTATTAAACCAAAATTTCTATTAGGTATTCCCAGTGGAACATCAAATCCCCCTGAACTGAAAACCCTCTCTCTTGAGGCTTATGAGAATAAATGTGACTTGAGGTCTGTGCTTACTGTATGGCTCGGATGCAGTGTCTCAGGAAATGAAAAGTATTGGTATTGTATTCTTTACTACAACAGGAAAACAGTGAAAATATTCAGAAAAATCATCATTAAAAAAAAACAAAAACCGAAAAACCAACACAGGAGAAATTGTCTCAGGCATGGGGTTTCAGGAGTTAGTCACGGATGATAATTAATTCTTTAGCATATCAAACTGAATACTCAGCAATTGTTGGTCTTGAGCAATGCTGAATTTTCAAATAGTGCTGGAGATACATCTGAGGCCAGTGCTTCCTTTGAAGAGTCTCAGCTTCCTATGAATGTTGGAAAAAAAATCAAATAATTGGTTTCAGTAGCTTTAGTGTACTTTCTTCTGGGTGGGCCAAACAAAGTCCCAGGTCCCTGAGCTGTAATTTGCTGGCAGCAAAACCTTGATGTTTCTTCAGAAGAGGTAAGGAAGAATCTGCCTAAAACTCAGTTTTGTTCCTGGCAGACATCAATGCATGCCTCTATTTTACCTTCTTTCTTTCAAAAAAAAAAAAAAAAAAAAAAAAAGTACTGAATTGTCATCCCATTGGAATAAATCAGGTCTATATACAGCTTCATAAAAAGAGCTGCAAGTATTTATGGTTTTTCTGTGCAAAGCCATGCAAAAGGTGCCTGAATCTTTCTTTTAGTTTATCCACACTGATTCCAGAGCCCTTGCCCAATATAAACTCCCCATTTTTTGCTGTTGGCCAAAAGCCTACTCTTTGGCTTTCAAGTACACGATCTGTTGCCAACCTCCACTATTTATTTTTCCTTCTTATTTTCCTCATCTGTGTAGTAAAGATCTCATATGTCACTGAAAGTCCGTAGCTTGACTTCTGTCCTGAGCATCTGTGAGGAAGAATCTTGTGAAAATGTTATAAAGTGTCTGACACACTAACTCATGTTGTGTGCTGTAGTCTACTTATTCCAAATGACTGATCTCTTCATTAGACTGAAATCCAAATTTTCTAATACCATTTTACCTTTTTAGTAAATCCAATTTCTTTCCTTTTTTTTTTTTTTTTGTCCTCTGTCACAATGTAGAACTGTATGTGCATCTGTCCCCACCTGCACACATTTGCTGCAGTGTATTCTGCATGATTCATACTGTAAATGAGCACACCTACATCTAAGGCCAGAGAGACAGGAGTGTCATTAGATTACTGAATTCAAGCCTACAGCCCAAAATGGTGTAATGATTTCAAGAAAGCTGCTGGAAATCATATTGGAACTGAGTCCTCTATAATTTATTTTTCTTTCCTGAGAAATTGACCTTAATATTACAAAATGAATGTTCTTCTGAATAAGAATGTATTGTCAGTAATAGAGATAAATAAGCTATTTGATGGCGTAATGTGGGTTACTATTCTGTTGACTTTACCCTTTGCAATGTCTTATTTACATTTGTTGGAACAACCTAGACCTAGAATACAGTATAATTTTCCTATGATAGCCTTGACATTATGAAACTTTGGAAGCTTTCTGTGTGATATATATATTTCCAGAGGCACAGAGCAGAAATTATATTTTTTATGTCAGCGTCTCTTTATTTTTAGGAGATGAGACAATGTAAGTAGCAGTAAAGTGTGGAAGAAGGCCAGGTGAAAATAGTTAAATCAGGGTCATGACAGGGTGCACCAGTTCTTGGTGGCTGCTAAATTTTACATTTGGGACTGAACTACTCACTTAAAACTCCAATAAGGAACAATGAACCCAATGAGAAGGGAATGTGTATTTTGAAACCCTCACCCCAGCTGGCTCTTAGAGAGTTGCACAAATCCCTTCAGGGGGAAAACAGTCCCCATACACAGAGAGGGGAGATGTCCAAGCAGAAGAAAATCTGTTGTGCTGCTGTGTGAACACTTCCAAAGGTGACTATATTCATTTAAAGAAAACACAAAAACACCTACGTAGAGTTCATAGGCTGTATCCAGTTTTAGACTTTGCTCAACCTTTATTCCAGCAGATAAAGTTGTGATGGGTGTTGTCAATGACCTAAAAACAGTGATGCTGGCATGATCTCTTCTTCATGATTTCTAACCAGTTCTGCTTTTGGCTCAGCATCCTCATCACTATGAGACACGATCTGTGGCTGCAGTTTGAGGTTAGCAGAAGAATGATTCTTTCTTTTCCTGTAGTTGTATTCTTCTGAGCTTTTGCACTTGCATTCATTCTTATGTTGTTTTTGTCTAATTAAATCAGACCCATTCAAACTGAGATGGAAGAGCAAAGGTCAAAAAATGTCAGACACCCTTAACAACCTCTATTAAGCCTTGTTAAACTGAAAGTACTTTCACTTCTAGTCCAGAAATGGCACCCTCGACTACAGTAATTGATTTGGCCTCCAAATAGCTGCATTCTACCAAGAATTCCTGTGAGCAAAAGGAGAAGGAATAGGATAAATGAGCTTAAGAGAAACTCTCCTTCTCCACCTGAGCCCCCATTTAGAAGTAGGAGAAGTTGTTACTTTGTCACACTAAGGAGACTTGAATGGAAAGAGTGATAGAAATGAAACCCACTAAAATCACTGCATCTTCTAAAAGATTTATTTTTAAACTGTGTAGAATGGAAGAGAGAGGGAGAGAGAAAGAAAAGCACTGTATGATGCACAGGAAAAGGTCATCATGTCAGCTGTACACTCTGCCTTTCCAAGTCACGCTTTGCAAGGACACAGTGGTTTGATATTGTTTGAAGGGGAACTGATCTGATTGGACCTGAAAAACAACTAATGTGATATACTATGAAACTTCCTTTAATTTCAGTTGTCAAAAGCTGCTATATGTGTGTAAAGTACCAAGTTAGGCAAATTGAAGGCTCCAGTAAAGCTGTTCAGTACAGATATTTTCCCAAGATCCAAGATTCAAGTTGATTTAGACAGATACTTGTAGTGAGAGAAGGGGTGTTGCGTCTGGAAGCAATGCTTGTGCCAGTTGAACATGCTGGAGAATAATGGATAGAAGGTGTCTAGGGATGAGCTTCAGTTAAAAGTAAGGTAAACAACCAGATTATCTCCCCATCCTCTCATCTTCCTAGGCCTTAAGGTCAGTTGAAGTAAAGCAGCCTTTTGCACTTGCTACTTTATGACCAGGAGCATTTCCAGCTTCCCTAACAGAGTTTCTGTTGCTGGATGGCACTAGGAGCAGCAAAATTTGCAGCAGTGTCAGAATAGGTCTCCAAAACTAACCAAGGTGGTTGCCACCTGAGAGTGAGCAGCGACTCCAAGAGACAGTGCCAGTCGGAAGAGCTCCCAAGCTCTCACTTCATCCTTCCTTTGAGAGCACAATAACTTGTCCTGTTTCCAAAGCATAGCAGTAAAAAACCTATTTTTTTTTCCTTTGCTTGAAGTGTTGATGAAAGTGATGAGAACATGGGAATGGCATGAGCAACACTGGGCATGGCAGGCTTTAGTCTAGTAAGTTAAGACACTGATGAAGGCAGTCTACAGAGAAAAGATCAAACATGAGCTATGGATTGGTGCTGGTAGGAGGTTTAGAAGTAGAGCTGCCTAGGACTTCTTTTTGATCTTGTTTGGGTACAGAAGTACAATATACATACCTGTTTGCCATATGAAATCTCGTGTTTTGTGGATAAGTTTCACCCCTCCTCCAAATAAATAAATAAAAATGTTGATGAATCTGGTCATAAGCAAATGTAAGGCAGGATGATTTTTAAGAAGTCAGTAATTCAGCTGAGAAAAAAAACTTGTTTATCCCAAGTACAAATTACTGTTTTTGTTTTGGTAAAAAATGAAGGAAAAATGCCTTAGATTAAAAGATAATGCTGAAACATTTTTGATTATTCAAATTGTTTTTGTTCTTTAAGATAGGCATGAATCAGTATGAAGTACCTTGTTATATCAATTTTTAAACCACCTACTAAATAAGATGTGGAATTAGAAATATGAAAACTAAGATGTGCTGTTTTATTTATCTATTTACTTATTTAAATTTGATTGCCATTTGATTGCCACTTTTATGCAGTTAGAATTCTATTTCAAGGACACTTAATGAAAGCTCTGGAATTAGATCACCCAAAAAACGTGACAATACAAATTTTCAAAACACAAGGTTACTTTTCAAATCTTTGAAGCTGCAGCACAGCACTAAGGTAATAATTTTTTTTTCTGCAATTCTCAAGTCCAGCAGGAATGGCAAAAACATCAGTACTGAATTGGAAAGAGAAATGATAAATTTTGAAGGTCTGTGATACTTGCATCACCACCCTCCTTGTTTCTTCTAGATGGCAGTGGTCTAGAAGAATCCCTAGGAATGCACTAAATTACCAAGGTAGTGGAATCCTTTTCCACCTAAGGTATTGACTGTAGATAGAGGAAAGATGAAGTTCATTTTTAGCCCAAACAGCCAGTGAGGTGTAAGAATGACTAGAGTAAAATAAAAATGTTTATTTTTAAGAACGGATTGGTTATGTATAGAAGTAAGTCATCTGCACAGAAGTTGAGTATATGGTGGAAAGCAGCTATGTGGAAAGCAGCACTCCCTGGATGACCTTTAGATCTTCATAGCTAAAGGTTCATCAGTCTAAAATGATTGTCTTGGATGAAAATGGCAAACCTAGTGTGCACTTCTGAAAATATAAGTATTTAAAGATAGCATTCTGAGCACTTGGATAGAAGGATGTTTGTAAAGAAGAGGAAACCAGCTTGATAAAATGAGAAATGAAACTGCCTCATCCAAGCATGTATAATAGCTATTGCCATTCAATACGGCTGAAAGGTTTTTTCTGCAGCTAATGGAAAATGCAGCTTCTGAGGTGTCACTAATTTTGACAGAGACCTCAATGTCTTCAGTTAAGTCTCAAACTTAAATGGGATGTGCAAATATATTCTTTCCTGTTCTCTTTTGTTTTCTTGAGTGTTAAATCCAAAATTACTTGTCCTTGGTACTAAGAACATATTTCCGATAGTGGCATGTGGTTCATCTAGTTACCTAGTTCCTTTTTTGACTTCGAACAAATCCCTTCATGTGATGTAATGTCTCTTCTCGTATCCATATTCTTGAAAAAGTCATCTTCATTATGAGACTGTGCATTATTTGAAGTTTTAGAAAATTCCAGCCAGCAACTTCATTTTCAGTTCTTCTCGTACTACATTGTATGTAACATTTCCTTATTACATTTGATCATAAATGGAATTGTACATGGCATAGAGCACTCATTGTTCACACACGATCTGTATCCTTCTGTCTAAGGGTCCACTGAATTCAATTAAGAAGGCACTTCAGTACTTAGGAGCTTCAAGACTTTTATTCATGTGTTCATGTGTTATGAAGGACAGTAAATCAAACTGTGTATGATATTTATACATGGAAATATAACTTAATATATATTATGTATTATAAGGTATACAAATATGAATACTTGGACTCAGTATAAGCCCTTTGAAGCCATTGGCATGATGTTAGCTTTCACAGGGCATGTTTGGCTTATCCCAACATTTTTGCAAAGAGAAGGTCAAACACCTTTTAATCCTTCTATTCAAACTCCACACTCTGGAGAACTGTTTATTTTTATTTCATTTTTTGACTCAATTATCTTTTGTTTGTACAGCTCAGACATACCATTACGAATACAGCATTAATATGAAACGCTTGTTACTTCATGCGTGCTAAGCACACAATGTTAAATTACTGCATGCATTGTGAAGTGACAAGTTTAGTATTATTGAGAGGCTCTGCTCCACTTGTTTTTTAACTTTAATAAAAAAAATAGAGCTATCTCAATCAAAACATGTTTCTTAAATTTAAAAATACAATGTACAAGATTGGTCTGCCTGTCTCTGAAGCCTGGGATGAGATTCTTGGAAATGTTAGACCGATTATTTTTTAAGTGATCTAAGAACGGGATGCCAGATGTTCTTAACAGACTTTTTCAATGAGGTTTTATGCAGGGCCATTAAAAAAAAAAAAAAGAAAAAAGGCAAAAAAAAGCATGACTTTGGAGAACCAACACAGGACCAGTTGTATTCTGGGGCACAATGGTCAAAGTTTGACACACGATCACAAAAAAACCCAAACCAAACCAACAACAACAAAGAAGTGCAATAGAAGCCAAATAGAATTTGAATAACAGATTGCACGAGGGTCATGCAGCAGTGAGCCACCTGTGGGAGTTACAAGAGAATAACTGAACAGATAGAAAAATGGTCAGAATGAACAGCCATTATACGAGAGCAGGATAAAAAGAAAAAAAAATATGAGTGTCTAGATTCTGTGCTTTGGTATTTTTTGCTTGTTTTCTTAGTTTCCCTCAGACT
>PPHD01030234.1:0-10386 GCA_002909625.1 Bambusicola thoracicus
AAAAAATCCTCTGAGTTAAAACCCGTGAATCAAAGCTGAGCTCTCGGTGGGGATTTCCAGGAAGCTGATGGGGCCTGCCCTTGGGAGCTGCTGGCCTGGGGTCCTGGAGAAAGGCTTCCTCTTTGCTACTGTGCCTTTGAAATCTGAAATGTGACAGTTAACCTTCCTGAACTGTTTGGCCTTCAGTTGAATTCGCATTTCTGCTTTGCTGTCCTCATGAAAGACGCGGTGCTTGGTGAGTACAGCTGGTTGAACGCTTGCCCCGGCGGCGCGCTGAGGGCGATGGATTACTGGTGATGGATGCTCCCATCCTGTGACTCTGAGATCTCCTCGGAGCTCGTACAGCGTGCTGGTTTGCTGCTGGGCTGTCACTACGGTGACGCTGCTGGCACCGAACCCTCACGTGCTGCTGGGGGAGGGGAGGCAGGCTGGGTGCTGGGGGCGGTGGGCCTGCTGCTTTGGGTGGTCTCTTTCTGGTAGAACTAGCACAGAGCTGCTGTAACCTTGTCTTCCAATAGTAATGGCATTCCTTTTGGTTGAATTCTTGGTTGGGATAAGCGGAGATTCACAGCGTTAACTCTGCGGGCCGTCCCTCCCCATTACTGCATGCCAGCACAGCATGCTCCCAGTAACAGTCAAAAGTTCTATTCTTCCCTTTCATCCCCCGTCGTTTGTTATTAACAAGGTTGCTTTTTTTCCTGGGGAATAAAGTTAGCATTTAGTTGCTCTTAACGGTGTCTTCATTTATGTTGGACAATGATTAACCTTTGTTAGAGAACAAAATATAAACGCAAAGCCGGACGCAAAACCTGCTCTTTAAATTGTGACTCAGCCCAGTGATTTCAGTCACTTTGATCACTGTTCAGCCTGGAAGTGTTGAAATGCTGACCAAGCCCCGAGGAGCGCAGTCCACCATGCAGGTAGAGACTGCTGTCCTGAAAGCTTCAGAAAACCAGGTAACGTTCCAGATAGGGTATTGTGACCTTGAATTTTGCTTAGCTTTGCTTTGAATCATGATGCCAACACAGTGACTCAGGGTGCTTCGGCTCGCTTTCTATTTTTTTTTCTGGTAGTAGCCCGGAGAAACCTCCGTGCTGTGCGTCCTGCTGAGTGCAGAGCTCTCCGTCTCACACGGCGCTGGCTGCAATCATTGGGTGTTTCCTGCCTTACCCAGCGTACATCTGAGTGCTGTCACAAAGCAGTGTGGAAGGACCGAGGGAACCTTTCCTCCCCTCCTCTGATGGCAGTGTGGTATAACACCACGCCTGGAGCGGTGTGGGAAGGATGGAAATGTTCGGTACAGGGCTCAAATCACCCTGGGCAGCGCTGCCTTCCCAGGGCGGCCTGTGCAGACCGGCTGGATTTTCAGGTGGCCGGGGATGTTTTCCCTGCGGAGCAGTACAGACCTGGAGAGCTCCCCAGCCGCTGTGGATCGCCCCTCCCCAGCACTGCTGGTTTGGCAGCTCTTCCCCCGGCACGCTCACCACAAAATGACTTTGAAGCTCTTTGATTTCTTTGCTGCCCCACCTGTGGGAGCCGTGTGCGGCTGGCGGCTGCAGTGGGGCTGGTGTTGTGCGAGGGGCTGGTGGGGCCCCTGCCCGCAGCCCGCCTCCTGCGCCGCCTGTGGCCGAGCTGCTGCCTGCTCCCACGTGGGCCTGGTGCCTCTGCTCGCTCAGAGCTACAGCAGTTGCTGCTGGACTTCAAAACAAGCCAACAGTGCAGAAATGAGACGTGTAGTCTCTGCTGGAAAGTGACGTGTAGTTTCAGCTCCCTCTAAGCAGCTTTGGGTAAGAAGTCATCTCTTACAAAGGGTTGGTGTTTAAAGATCTGTTACTCGGGGTTTCGTGGTTCTTGCAGCAGTGTTTTTTAAACCCCCAAACCGGTGTTAACTTGTGTCCTGCAAAGCTTGTCTCCACTAAACCCCACCGCAGCATTGCTAGTGCTCTGTGTCACAGCCAAGGGCCCTGCTGTGCTCTTCAGTGGGTGATAAGGAAGGAAGGAATGGGGTTGCTGATCAGCTACAGAAAGTGCTTAGAGGCGGTGGGTCGCATTCTGTTTATTTCAAGAATAAATAAAAATGGGAGCCAGCTGACTTCGTGTTGGTCTCTGCTGCTGAAGCGCAGGCACGAGGTCTCATGGCAGCCCCCGGGTCCTGTCTGTCACACAACAAGGAGGGCACGGTTCAGGCACCATTCGGTGCCATGAATGCTTGAGCATCAATGCAAGTTCTGTCAGAACCTTTTGTAAGTAAGCTGCAAACGCCTGAAAACTGCCTGCTGCCTGGTGTATGCGAGTTCATCTGGTGTGGAAGGTGGCTGAACGGTGGCCAAAAGGAGTGTCTGTGGGCTGGAAGGCAAATGGAAAGGGAAGGATCAGGGAGATTCCAGAAAATGGGGTGAAAATGATCCCTTTGAAAGGCTGCGAGTGTGCGAAAATGGTCGTGGTGGCAGAGCACAGAGGAAGAGGAGAGATGGGTGCTCTTCCTTAGTTAAATGATTTGCGCCATGCAGTTTGTGTCGCCTGTTAAATTTAGCTTTAGTGTGCTGCTGTAAAGTAGATGCGAAGAGGATGCTGTGTTGTTCTTTTAAGTCGGGGAAATCCCAGGCAGAGAGAAGGTTTGGGTGATGTGAACGGCTCTGCGTGGAAATCAGAGCTGACCACTGGGTGCCTTGGTGCTGTCGGGGCTGACTGGACTGAGTTCCAAGCTTACCTACCCGTGGTCTTGGTTGCTTTTGCTCTGGGTGTTCATGAGAAATACCAGTGATATTTTCTGCAAAATGCTGGTGGGACAAGAAGAGAACCTGCCTTCCGTCGGACAGCGGGAGGGGATGGGGCTCAGGGCTGCAGCACAACCGAATGCCATCTTAGCACCTCGTGGTGAGTGCAGCGCAATCACGGGGCAGCTGACCTGTGCTGGTCTGCAGGTCTAGATGGAGATTTCACTAGATCAAGTGGTCGTGCTTGTGCTGTCTGGGGAGGTCTGGGAGGTGTTTTAGTAACTTGTGTGTTTGTTCAGCCAGCTGCTACAGATAAATAACACATGTAGGGCAGCGATGGCCGTCTCTGTGCTCAGCCGCAGTGCGTGTGGTGCTGCACAGCTCAATGTGGGGCAGGGCAGAAATGGGGCCTGGTGGTGGCTTGGCATGGGGCGTAGTGGTGACAGATGTAGGAGTTCTTGACACATTTAGTTTGTTCCTGAAGCCATGTGCTTTATGCCACCTTGGTCATTCTGATGCACTGAAGGTGATCGCCGGCACAACGCGGCATGGCAGCTCCCTGCGGCCTGCGCTGCGGCTGAGCCCTGCGCGGGGCTGTGTGGGCGGAGGAGGGCTCTGCGCCCCGTTGTGAGGGCAGGGCTGCCCAGGCCATTGGCTGCCCCGCAGCCCCCACCCCGTGGGCCACCGCCTGCCCTTGGTGTGGTACGGAGTTTGGCCCCTCAATGCGAGAGCTGGTTAGGGAATAACCAGCAGTCGTGGCTTCTGTTAATTAACTACCAGGAGTTAAGTAAATGTTGGAGCAACTGGTCTGTGTGTGCTTGGCATGTCTGTGGGCAGGGAGGTTTGTGCTAGCTGGGACACGTCTTGCCCCTACGCCTGTCTGCGGCGCAGCGCTGTTGCTCTGCTGCCTGTGGGATGTGCTGGGCATGGCCTGAGCGCCGCTGTGCTCCGGGGGCCGCTGCCCGCAGGTGGGATGTGTGTGCGGCACCGCGAGCTTCCCATCAGCTATGGAGCAACGCGCAGCAGGGCTGTTCTGTTGATTTCCTTCTGTAAGTCAGTGGTACGTCACCTTATTCTGCTGTAAGAACCGTGCTACATTCTTACTCTAAACTTCCCTATCAGCTTTGTTCCTGTTATTTTTCTGATAATCCTTCTTGAGGTTATTTTGCAGTGGAAGGCGTTTTGTGTTGTGTCTGAGTCTGTGCGAGGGACTCTTTTCCCAGCAGGGCTGTTCTGGAAGGCCCGTATGGGAAACGTGGATGGATGCGGTCGCACGCAGTGCTCAGGAAGCTCCGTGTTGCTTTCTCCAGCTTTAATCTGTCTCCCTCTTTGTGAGGCACACAGAAGTTCCAGATGTTGTTTTAGCTTGGAGATATCGAGTGGGGAAAAATGAGCAATCTTAACATTCACAGAGTCAGCCTGGCTGGTTGTGTATGGCAGGAAAGCAGGGAGATAAGGATTCCATTACTGGTGCATGCAGTGCCTGAGTAGCCAGTAAAATAACGCTGTCCTCGCTGGAAACAAGACCCGTGTTGGTGGGGTCAGTGCCAGCCGCGTGGGGAGGCGGCTGTGGGGAGTGAGCAGCGTTCCAGTAAGGGCAGTGTGAACCTGCTGGGAGGGCAGGGGGCCGTGGTGGGGCTGTGGGAGCGCTGGGTGGGTGCGTGGGGCAGAGGGCTGCATCCTGTGCTGCTCCGTAGGTTGTGTGCTGTATCTGGGCAGGACAGAAACGTCAGATGTCCCATGCCTCTTCAGGACTCACTCCTCCTCGCGTGCTTATTTCTAACATGTACAAGCAATTTATTTTTGAAATTATTGCTGCAGTTCTGCTTATTTCTTTAAGAAGAAAAATGTCTTGTTTTTTTCAATTGCTGAGACCAGAACATGGGCATTTCTGGTCAGCAGTCTCCTTCCCCTGCCGTTTGTCCCTTCCAGTTGGTGCAGATGTCCTTGCATCTTTTGTTTTCACTTTGGTGAGCAGCTCCCTAAGTGCTCTGCTCACTTATGTGTAATGCCGCAACGCTCAGAGTACTTACGCTGACTCACAGGGCAGAGGAGCCAAGCTGGTGCAGCTCTCCTGCTGTCTGAAGTCATGTCTGTGTTTGCTTGGAACCAGGAAGGACTTGTCCGCATCACAGTTTGTGCCCTTATTCAAACAAGGGCTTGGTGTTGCGTTCTGAATGGGTGCAGAGGAAACTGATGTGTGTTGGTGTAAGAGACGGTCGGAGTGTGCGCAGTCAGAGCTGGCTGGATGTGATGATTTAGCTCGCGTTGCTCTGGTTTTGCCTCAGAGGTAGGTTTGTGGTGGGTGACTGACCAGCTGTGCCTGCGTGCACGGCACGCTGCCCCAAAGCACTGACTGGAGAAACCCTGCAGGGCTGGGATGGAGGGGTGGCTCGGGTCGAATGGCCGTGGCAAATGGGGGATGATGGGAAATGTGGGAGCTGATAGGTGCAAGAGCTGCAGAGAGGCAGCTGGGGCTGGGAAGCTCTGCTTGCCTGTCTTTGTGCTGCTCAGCATTCCTTCACCCGCTGCCCGGAGGCACTGCTGGGGTGTCTTGGTCATGTGGTTTATGAATCAAGCCAAACTCAGATGTTTTCATGCCCAGTCTGGCCTATTTTCTGAGAATAGCTTTAGATGTCTCAGTCCATTTAATTGTGGTTTCCTTAGCGTCTAGTCCAGCTGAAGTTGAGATGGTTCCTGGCAAAACTGCATGCTCACAGGCAGGCATGGCAGCTGCTGCTTTACCTCCGCAGCCGTGCTCCTGCAGACCTCAGAGCTCTCAGAATTAGGTCTGTGCTGGCAAGTGGGAGCTTCTGCAGCACAAAACCCAGTCTGTTTGATGGCCGGGAAATAGGTGAAAAGCTGGTGGCTTCCTCTGGAGGTAGATCTGGCTTCACATTTCCACTGGGTGGCAATAAGAAGATGGAAAGCTTTCTGTACTGACTGTTGGATGCCTTCATCAACGTTACCAACTGCACCAAGAGGCTACTGACAGTAAGCGGGCATTCAGATGTAGTTCACTGTGTCTTTGACAGTGCTTTTTTCCCCCTTTGTCTTGGGACAGCTGCCATTAAAGGATTTTTGGATGAAGTATATTCATTCCTGTAAGTTGTGCTCTCTCATCCTGGAGACAAATGGATTTATGCTGAATTCTTCCTGGCACTGGAGGAAAAAAAAAGCAAAACCAAAAAAACACTATGGTCACGCTCTGTTTATGGTCAAATGCTGTCTTTTCTTGTATTGGGCTCAGAATGGTCTCTTAGTCTTGTCTTTGAAATGGCTCTTGACTCAGAGCAAATTTGGGCATCCCATTTTCTCTCTTGAAAGCAGTTGGTGGAGGTTCTCTCTGACTTGTATTCAGTCTGTTACATTAACAGTTGTGTCTGGATCCTCTATGTTGAGATGCTGAGCCTTGGGAATTGCCACTGGATATATGTCATAAGCTCACTTTAATCAAGAGAATACAGCTTAATTTCTGTATGATCACAGAGGATTTGCTTCTAGGCGGTCTTTCGTTCAGAAATCCAAAGCTAGACTTGCCTGTAAAGAGACGCAGCTTGTGTTCTACTTCATGTTTGCAGCTAGAAGTATGTGTGAGGTCAGTCACAGTAATTGAACTGGTGGATAGTAATTCGATTGCTTTTGGCATCTCTGACAGCAATTAAAATGAAAGTCTGAGTAAATGTGTGGAACAATTTTCTGAAGACATACGAGTACAGTCAGGTTTGGCAAGGCCACGTGGGAGGCATGAATTTGGAAGCTTACAGCTAGCGATGGAAAAGGAAGATGCAGCACAGAGCTCTGGAAAGAAGAGTCAGAATGGTATCTGGAATAAATCTGTAGGGAGGAGTGATAAGATGCCAAGTTATCAGGCTGGGAGTTGTTGGTGATGGCAGTGCTGAATGTCTGTTGTGATGATGCGGTAATTCCTGTTACCAGGAGGGGCACAGAGGTTTTGGGACTGGAGCTGATGCAGCCACGTGGGGTAGTGGGTGCTTCTTGGACACCAAAGTAATAGTTAATGAAAGGATCTGATGAAGCAAAACATCATTCAGAGACACGTGCCCACAGAGCATTAGGAACTAATGTTTTCCATCTGATTGCTCTAAAAGTGTTTGAGTAACTTTGGCTTCCTTTGGCTTGCTGACACATGGCTGTAGTCAAGCTCTAAGTGGCATGGCGTGCCAAGCGGCAGCCTGGCTTCTGCTCGGAGCCCCGAGCCCTCCTGCTGCACACAGACCTGGTGAAAGCTGTGCTCCTGGTGTGCAGAGCTGCTGCTGGATTTGACCAAAATAGCCCCAACTTGTCTTGGTTAGGGTGCTTGGGCTGAGGGGCCGTGGGCAGAGTGGTGCTGTGTTGGCATTGCAGCCTACGTGGAGGATCGGATGCACCCAGGCAGGCGGCGCCCTGTGGGGCTGTTGGTGTGTGGATGGGCTCATGGCTGGCAGTGGCAGCACCAAAATAGATGGGGTCTGCGGAGTGCTGCCTGCTGTGCATGTGTTCCTCGGGTCTGTTACTGGGTGTTTGGCTCCAAGTGAGCCAGCTCAATGGCATCGGGCTGGAATTAAAAACCACTTGCACCTTTTTAAGGTCCTTGCGTATGTGCAAACAGCACGGGGTGGTGGTGAGACGCTGCTGTGTGCGTCTGTGGGACTCAGGCTGCATTTGTCTTGCAGCAGGGCTTGCCAGAATGAGGAGCGATCTTGAAATGCTGTTCACGTTACATCATCAGGCCACTGCACTAAACCAAACCAAAACACAGCGCCTGCCCAAGGCCGAGAGATGTGTACCATGACGTTGAGAGAAAAGGATTTTTCTTACTGGGTCCAGAGCTGAAGATTTGTGTTCAGAAATGTTTGTTTTACATTGTTTATGTTGGTGGAAGTTGTCAGAGAAGTGTTTGAAAGGAAACCTGTTTGCTACTGGAAGGCAATAAAAAGCATTTACAAACCCTGATCTTAGTGCAGCAGTCGCTGATTTCATCTACACCATGGCTGCACTGTTCCCATTTCTGGAGGAGCTGCAGGCAGCAGGGCCGTGGGGCTGTGGGGCACTGCACAGCCAGCAGTTGCAGGGCAGCAGTTGGAACACCTGGGTTCGGTCTGGCATGGTGATGACATGCACGTGATGGGGTAAAACAACAGGGCCGCGTGAGCGTTTTGCTGTGTTGTCTGACTGTCGTGCAGGCAGCGCGCTACGACTTTGCCAGACTTGCTCCCCAAAGCTGATTGGGGTTGTTGAGTTTTCCAGAGCAGGATGCCATCGAAGAGGCCCGGTTTGCAGGACCCAGCCTGCAGGGGGCTTTGCTTGGGGTCCTGTCCCAGGGGGCGGCCTCTGAGGGGTGAAAGGAAAGCCAGAAATTGTAACGGGGAGCTTTATCATAGACTGAAAACAACACAGAGCCCTGGAGTAAAGTTCTGGTGAGTGTATCTTTCTGCTGCGGGTGGTTGGTTTTGCCAAAATGAGCATTTCACTTGGGAGGCTGGGGGCGGTGGCTGGAATGCCCCCCATGCCTACTGCCATGCAGGGATGAAGGTGTCGGTGCCTCTACGGCTGCCACCTGCCAGGCAGCTGCCCGAAGCGGGCTGGAAGGGTGCTTGGTGGTGGGCTGGGAAGTGCTGTGAGCTGTGGAGGTGTGTTTTTTCTTGAACTCTTTCATCGTGTGTTGCACAGATGAAAACTTTATGAAGTAAAGGAGTGCCTGCTGGGTAGTGGGCCAAGTCTCAAAGAAGTCGACTTCAAGTAAGTTAGAGCTAGTAGATGTTAGTGTGCACTCTTTCTAAAAGCACAGAAAGCTTTCGTGTGCAACTTCTAATAGTTAGCTAGAAGTATTTGTGCTTGGTTCTCACACACAGCTTGTGGATCAGTCTGGCTTGTGATGGGTGGCAGAGTTCCTGTCTTCCATTCATGTTGTGTTGGGGTCTGACAGCTCCAGGGGAAGGCCGTGCCTCCCATGGCCAGAGCTGAGCTGCAGGTTGTTCTGTGTTCTGAGCAGATTGGCTCGCCAGCTGCTGGCTGAACTTGTCCCCACATCGGGTGATCATCTGGAATGATGCTGGCGAAGTGAGTAGTGCCTAAGGTTGTCTATAACTCTCAATTGTTTTTAACAGGGAAAATTTCCATTGCCCTTCTGGTACAGAATGCTGTGCTCCCCTCTGGAGGGAACTGTGCTCCCTGTAATACCTGTGCAGAAATAAGAAGCGTGGTACATAAAGTAGCATCCTTGTTTCATCTTCAGGGTGCTTAATGAGTTTCTGAAATGTGTGTGAGGCATCAATAATTGAGGTGTGTCTAACGCAGGTGCTGTGAATTGATCAGTGCCACAGACGTGCACTGAGGTGAAGCTGCTGCATGCTTGGCTGATCGCTGGCTGCCTCGTGGCACTGCGTGCAAACACACACCTGTTTGCCTGTATCAGCGAGACCACGTGTGGGTGGCTCTGCACATGTGTGAATTGCACGTAACTCCTGAGGTGCTCAGGGATGAGGTGATCAGTGAGCTGTGTGCAGTAACATAGGGAGTGAGAGGTCTTATGGAGTGTCACGGTGTGCAGGCCCTGCAAAGGAAAGGCTACCTGTGGTGCAGTGTTGATCCTTGGCAGGTGCCTGCAAGGTAGTAAGTAGCGGGGAAGGATGGCTGTGTTTTCCAAGGCATTAAGAAGTTGCAGTATAGGATGAGGCTTTCCAGGTCAATGTAAAAATGTCCGGGACCAGTGGAGCAGGCCATCTGTCGCTGAGTTGCTTGGGATGCCCACTGATGCAGTACCTGCGCAGCAGAGCATTGCAGCTGGGCTCTGATGGCCACCTCTCACAGAGCCCCCAGCCCTGCCGGGTTGTTCAGCTGTCCTGCAGGGCCGGCCCTGCCTCGTCCCCTCCCTGCCCTCCTCTTTTCCAGTGGGAATGAGAACTGTGTTCCTGGCCCGTGTCTTTGGCCTAGATAAGGTATTTTTTCCTCTTGGATAAATGTGTGGGGTTTTTTTTTTTCCAGATGCTGTGGATATATCTAATTTGTTCTCTCATGCTGTGCAATATCTGCAATTGTGTCAGCTGAGGACAGGGGGTGACAGCACAGACAACAAATGGATTCTTGCTCACGGGTGCCAGGAGGGAGGCTGAGCAGGCCGTCATTTCTGTAGGTGACTCCATGCGTTGTTCCCTCACTCCTAAACAGGAAAGGGGTGGATGTGTGTGAGTATGTGCAGAGCTGCCACTGTGGGCAGTCGATGTTTGGTGTGTTTCCTCCATGTCTGATGCTGTACGGGTTGTTTGCTTCCTGACGGTTGTTTGTATTCTCCAGTGTTGGGACTTTGGGTGGTGCGTGATGGCTGTGGGAGGCCCAGCACCTCTCACGCTTGGCTGTCTCTGTTCTTGGGGTCATCTGGGCTGTGTGCGGCCTTGTGGGGCACTGCCCTCCTTGATCTCAACGTGCTGCTGAGTGCCCTCTGCTCGCGGGTGGTGCTGTGGCTGGTTTTTGTGCTGCTGGCAGTAGAACACCCGGGTCTGCCCTTGTCCTGACACACGGAGCGCCGTTGTGGTGCTGCTCTGAGGAGGTTTGTGTGTTCCTGTGAACTTTGATTTAAGGAACGACCAACCGCCGTGTGATCTGTCAGTTTGAAGCGCCCATTTTCCTTTTAAAGCTGGTGCCGATGGTGAGTTGAGCTCGTGTGCAG
>PPHD01030235.1:0-10385 GCA_002909625.1 Bambusicola thoracicus
TTTTTTTTTTTTGTTTTGTTTTCACATCTTGTTTTTTAAACCTAAAAGAGAAAAATAAATGGGAAACTTTATTTCCTTGAAATGAGGCAACAGGTTGAGTGGCTGGCTAAAAATGGACTCAGTTTGGTTGTAGATGTCCCATCCCTGGAGGTTTTCAAAGGCAGGCTGGATGGGGCCCTGGGCAGCCTGGTCTAGTATTAAATGTCGAGGTTGGTGGCCCTACCTGCAGTGGGGGGATTGGAGCTTCATGATCCTTGAGGTCCCTTCCAACCCAAGCCATTCTGTGATCTGCTCTGACAGGAGTAGGAGCTTAGAGTCTCATTTATGATGAGTGCTATTTTTTTCTTTTTAAATCCAATTTTGTTACAACATAGCTGTTGAGGGGAAAAAAAAAAAAAGGCAAGCTAACAAGTGCATGTTGTGAATGGTTCTGAGCATAGAAAAGCCATGGTCATTTTCCTCTGTTGAGGAAAAACACCATCATTTACATTTAGGCTTTAGAAAAGCTCTGTCATGGAAAGGAATGGATCATACTTAATATCAAGGTGCATTCCTAATGATAGTTTCCAATTTATTTGGTTGTGAGAGACTCTTAATTGCTGTTTGCCTTCCACATCAAGGTCTTGCTCTGCACTTATAACTACTTGTTATAGTGACAGAATTTGGGCTTGATGATTTTGAAGGTCTTTTCCAAACTAGCTGTTTCTATGGCTCTGTAAGAAATACTGTAATTAGAGTGAACACAAGGAACTTGGTCTTTTCCCTCTGAGACTATGTGTTCCTAGCAGCCCACATGGGTAGCAGGTGGCCCAGTCTATCTCGTAGCTGTTCATGGCACAATACTGCATCCAAAGGATGCCCCTGGGACAAGAAAGCTGAAAAAAAACCTGGTTGTGACAGTTTGTGCTTTATACCTTCCTCCATCTCAGTGAGCCTCAGCTGGGTGAAGGTGGGATATGTGGTCTTACGGCTGTGCCTAGCTCTCTCTTCGCCTATGAAAACATGCATTTTTCCTAGACTTTCCCTTTAAATAGTCATTTTCTATGTAAGAGAAAAAAAAAAGAAAAAAGAGAGCTACAGTGAAACTTGCCCATAATAATAAATGTTTGCTGCGCTTCCCAGACGGCTACAACCACTACACGCTCACTGGAAGTACACAGCTTAGTACCTCTGGGCCCACGCCTGAAACAAACATACAGGAAGTGCCTGGCAATAATGCTCTAGACTATATTGTGGAATAATTTGTTTTCAACTGCTTTATTTTTTATTCAAGGAATGAAACATCCAAAGCTATTATTTCAGGAACATAACCCTCACATTTATTTCAAAATGTAAGTCTATGATAAACAGTATTGTCTTCCTCCTGTGCAGAAAATTTATTCCAATGAGTACAGCTATTATACCAAAAACAAGCATTAACCAAGATTTTATCTTGATTTTGACATTCAGCAAGCATTCTTTTCCTGGGCTGTTTGACAGAAAAGTTTGCTGCAGGTCAAATGCCGCCAATCAAATTTTAAACCAAGAAGAAGTACAGCAAATTGTAACTAAAAAGCTTTGAGCCAATAAGCTCATGTACAATCAAGTCTGTGCGAGCAAGCAGAACCCCACTGCCCAACACAAGATGTTTACACAAAGCTAATGCTCCAGCAAATCCACATTCAAATTCAGGGAAGAAGGTAAAATGCTGAGTACATAAATGAGAAATTTTTCCGTGTTGCGTATGAAGAGCTTTCAGAATTCAGAGTTCCCTGTCTGCCTTTCCGTGTATGTTTTTTTCTAATTTCTCTTCCAATGAATTTTGCTTGTCAGTAGACTGCACCCCAGCTTTAGGAATAAACCCCTGTGTTCGAAATGTTGAAATTACAGAAGGTTTGCATGTCTGAATTTTAGTCTGCATTAGATGGAGACATTTAGCTGAAGATCAAAAAAGCAGAATGCAGAAGTTAGGAATAGTTGGCAGTTGGATTGATTGCAGTCAAGGAAGGGAAACAATGGGACACAGGGACCTGGTGAGTCACAGAACTCAATCAGCAAAACAAAATCTAGAAATGAGTAAAGAAAATCACTGTAAACAATTTGCATGGATACATCATTCAGCATACTTACAGAATTAGTTCATCTAGCATTTTTGATTAACTGCTTTGTTCTAAAAATCATAATCCGATTCAAGAAAGGGCTAAATTCCTTAAAATAATATAAATTGTTCACAGTAAATCATCTGACTAATTCTAGCAAAACCAAACCAAGTTAAGGCCCTCACATAGTATTCTGCCGCCTGAAAACCCATAACAGAAATGTGTTTTTCATTTTCTTAATGTAATATAATAAGGAACTTTTCATCATTAAGTATTGTAATTTCATGTACTTCATGATGCCATTACATATATTTGCACAAATTGAATTATTTGGTATAACAGCATTATTGTTCAGGATGCATTTTTAAAATGGGCGGAATAGAAAGCAACAATGCTAAAATGACATTACAAAATGTTAAAGCAAAATTCCAATGTAATGTAACTATTCTTCAATCACTATATAGGAGTATAAAGGAGGATAAATCAGTTTAAAAAATTCAGTCTGATCTCTGTTTTTGGCTTTCATTGATGTTAATAAAAAAGAATGGCATTGCAGCCACCATCTTGGAACCCTAATTACACATTGCAGGGCTGAAAAAATGGGATTGCATGTAAATTGAAGCTGAAGAAAGCTGGAACTTTTGAAATAGCTTTGCATAAATGTCGTTCTATATTTTTCTTCTTTAAATTGTCTAGCATGAAAACCAGTGATTTATTTACAAAACAAATGGCAATAGACCTTACTTAATAGCTTTTGAATTCGTCTTAGGACATGCAGTCATACTTCAGGAGGATTGTGGCAGTCTTTCTCTTCATTACCAGACTGACAGTTTCAATGGTCATTCCAGAGATAGCAAAGGAATCAAATGATTTTAAAATCAGAGTTTGATCATTTTTGTCAGTCAGGGTTGCAGACATTCTTGGAATTGCGATTTCATAGAGATTCAGACTGTGCAGACTTGTTGCAGTAAGCTTCTCAGGAATTGTGTATGGGTGGTGGCAAAACCTAGAGACCTCAACATGACACCAGATTTTACTAATAGCCTAGGCCAGATGAAAAACCCTAGAATAAAATGAAATTGCAAAACCTTGTAAAATCCTACAAAACCAAAAATTGTTCGCTGTGGTGACATCTTAATGTCCTGTTACACCAAGGTGAGGCTGAGTCAACCATGAACACCAGTGGGTCGTGTTGCAGCATCTCCTTTAACTTTTCTTCTATGAGCTTGCAGAAAGACATGATCTTCAGACATGCTCCAATCCTATATTAGTCTCCATTTGTCCAAGACTTTTTGTTGCCATAAATGTTTGTTAAATGTAGAATCATCCCATCTACTATGAATAGTCTGTCGTTACGTGATGTGTGCCTCTGCAAAGCTGCTAAATAAATGCACTGACCTTCTGCTAGAGCTGGACAAATGCTTTCATTTTTACATCAGTTCCTAGTAAAATTAATGTAGGCACTTGGATCCTAACTGGGTAAGTAATAGCTAAGGTTCCTAATAACAAATTAATATTTTGGAATTATTAGTCATAAGACTTTCAAGGAAGGTCATAGAAAGCTGTTCACAGTAATTTTGGTGATCTTCAGTCTGTCTCAAAGGTGTTGAGTAGGTAAGCCTTTGGAAATGAGATAGAAAGGCTTCTTCTCAGGGACAGGAATGGCCTCACTAGCACTATCCCTTGGGGCGAGATGAGGAGCATCCATATGGCAAAGTTTTGTTGAAATCTGTTTTGTAACTGCTGCGTATTCTGCTGTTCAGAGCGAAGACGAAGGACTGAGATGAATGCAGAAAATTTTTGCAGAGCGAATTCTCACTGCGAGTCTTGGCATTTTACAGGTTCAAAGGACCATAGCAAAACAGATTCAGATGGTAAAACAGATTGGAAAAGGTCGCTATGGGGAAGTCTGGATGGGAAAGTGGCGTGGCGAAAAGGTAGCTGTCAAAGTGTTTTTTACCACGGAGGAGGCCAGCTGGTTCAGAGAAACAGAAATCTACCAAACTGTCCTGATGAGGCATGAAAATATTCTCGGTGAGTGAAATTAAAGATCATCATTTGATAGCAATGGCTTTCTTAAGTTTAATCACTTTGTATTCGTCACTGTCTGATGCCCTTTCTTATGTGCTTTGTTACCTGCTGTGCTCTGCAGTTAGTCACCCTGCACTTTCGAAAAGAAAAAAGCTTGAAGGATGACTATGCAGGTAAAAAATAATGGGGATATGGCTACTGCTCGAAAAATCACACATCTGGCTCTGCCACCTGTGTTCAAGTACCTAGGCTTTCTGAAAATGTGTAAAAGGCTAAAGGTGAGCCGTAGCTGCATGTAAGTAACGTAAAAGAAATTGAGTATGTTGTTAAAATAAAAAATATGGAAGTGGCTGACAGTTCAGACTCCTGAGCAGTCAAAAACACCTTGAGAAGAATTAACCTGCTATTGCTTTTTTCAGGATTCATTGCGGCAGACATTAAAGGCACAGGCTCTTGGACCCAACTGTATCTCATCACTGACTATCATGAGAATGGTTCCCTTTATGATTACCTAAAATCCACCACCCTCGACACAAAAGGCATGCTAAAACTGGCTTACTCCTCTGTTAGTGGCTTGTGCCACCTACATACAGAGATCTTCAGTACCCAAGGCAAACCGGCTATTGCTCACCGTGATCTAAAAAGTAAGAACATCTTGGTGAAAAAGAACGGAACCTGCTGTATAGCAGATTTGGGCTTGGCTGTTAAATTTATTAGGTGAGTAGAGCTAAGCAGGCTGAGGGAAAGTTGGGTAAGAGCTGCATGCTGGTTGTGTTGTATGCATGAGTCTGCATGTGGGAGCAAGCACCTGCATCGTGTGCACATCGCCTTCATGCAGTGCTCACCTGTACGTGAGATGCAGCTGCCTGTGTGGTTGTTGCATAAACACATACTCCAGGTGTAGCAATGGTTGCTTTCCAGTAATTGAGCACATCTGTTGCATTTGTTTTTGCATATTCAGTTTTCATCACTGTATACTCGGTATCAACCTGCATATTACTGCCCTGTGTTAAAAGGACTTTGCACAGACAGGTTGAATTCACATCAGTAAACTTGTCACTGAAGCTTTCAGCTTGTCTGATAACTAAATAATTCATTCATAACTTATATAGAATAATACTAATCATTTGCACATGTAGCTAATTGGGATTTATTGAAAAACACCCCATTTGGGCTGTGTTTTGTTTCATTTCCAACAAATCGAATTGCTAAAGTACAGATTTGATTTTTGAAATGGCTTTTAAATTTGATTTTTAAAAATGGTTATGTGTTTAAACAACTTAGAAGGAGCAGACAAGTAAGACTTGCTTGCTCCTGGGATTCATAAAGAAGTCATTGCTCTCTGACAGCTGCTTGCTCTGCTCACAAGGAGGCTGAGCTCAGCGCTGGTCCCAATGGAGATGTGTGTTATGAATGCTCTGATTTTTCCAAGCACAGAAATGTGGCCATAGACTGAAGGTTTCTGTTTCAGAGGTCAGCTTTGAAACTGTGGGCTCCCTTAAGTATGTATGTATAAAAAAATATCTACAGATCTTGAACTGAAATTATTCAGAGTGTAAGAAAAGGTGGTTTAATGTGCTCTTCTCACTAGCGACTTATGTGCCATCTTTGTTGGTGAGGCCTTTCCTTTATGAAGCTGACATTTCTGTAGGAGATGAGAAAGGAGCAATTTTACTTTGGGGAGCAGGGGCCTGGAAAACAATAAGTAAGAAAATACCCTGTTCACTGTAAAAGTTTCAGGGAAGAAATTCGTCCTTTGTAGGCATACTTTACCTGACAGATACAGGGCAGCATACTGCTTAGATTTGAACTGAGAACTGCGAAGGACCAAGTGTCTCTATAAAAGGTGAAATATGTAACTCTCATTATCTGAATGGAATTTACTTTGCATAGCTTGTTTTCATAAAGAATCCTTCCTTAGACAGCATTTCCCAGGCAATGACCAGGAAAAAAGTGGTTGAAAGTGATGTGTTGCACTGAAAATAATGAGTTCAGTAAAGTTTTTTGCATTTCTCATTCGAAATTCTGGAGAGATAGTGCAGGTCACTAGATTTATGTCAGTTCTTGGGGGGATACACAAATGCAACCACCATATGTATGATTTAATGACTGTGTAGGTGACTGGTTGTATCTCAGGTCTAGCTTTTATGTGTCATTTTCATACTTGTAGGTAAAGAAAATTACAGTTGTGTGATTATTCTCTGAGATTTTGTTGTATCTGTCACATTTAAAAGATACAAGTTTTGAAGGTGAGGAAAGGGAAACCGCCTTTTCTAAATAAGCCTCAGTGTATGCCTGACGCTAAACTTTTGAACACTTTAGAATTGCTGCAGTTGAATCTTAAGTAATAATGGGAATAAAAAATCCACTCACACATTTAGTGGGTGTTTGCTTCCTGTTAGAAACACATTGTCTCTTCTGGTCGGTATGTGAGATACGACGCCTTTGGTTAGATTTTTTTACACATTTCCATCTGTGTGTTTATGCTCTGTGATGTGTAGAGGCTGAGAGAGATCAAACATAATGCATGCGCAAAACATAGACTCTTCTTCATTGCAGACCTGATTTGCTGTAGCTAAATGATACTGCTGGAGCTATTTAGTGCCCGCCAATAATTACTAAGACTAAAGCATTATGCGGTGGAGTATGTTAAGAAAATAGCATTTAATGAAGATTTGATTGTTATCACCAGCATTAGAGTTCAGTCTAATGCTAATGAAATTTCACAAATGTTACAGCATCCCTGTTGAGTCTTATCTCCGTTGTGGTTCTGCATTTGGATGCTTAATACTGCCTCAGGCGAGTCAGCCTTTTAGGAAGAGTTGTGTTCACACTAAGAGGCTTTCTTTGTAAGATTTGTTCCATTAAGATTATGCACTACTTTTGACCTTGTTTGAAAGTGGATGTGGTCTGAATTTACTACTTCTCCCTTCTCAGTTGCTTTCTTTTCAATCTACTTTTATAGCATGTATGATGCCTTTTTTTACTTCTCTTTATTTTAGTGATACAAATGAGGTAGACATCCCTCCAAACACCCGCGTAGGAACAAAACGCTATATGCCTCCTGAGGTGCTGGATGAAAGCTTGAACAGAAATCACTTTCAGTCGTACATCATGGCTGATATGTACAGCTTTGGACTCATCCTTTGGGAGATAGCCAGGAGATGTGTGTCAGGAGGTAAATGACAATCATACATTTTTGATAGTTGCAAATTTGCTTTTAATTGTGTCAGTGAACACTATGATTTGATTATAAACCCTAATCTTCCATTACGTCCTTTTCCCTCAGTATTATTTTTAATGTGATAAATACGTGGATAAACCATGCATCTAATTCTCTTAATTTCTCTTTTCTAGTTGAAACTTGCTTTAAAGCATCTGTCAATGCTATTGCAAAAGCAAAGATTTATACTGTATTTTAGTGGCTTGTTTGAAGGCAGCAGATGCTTGCACTGTGGAAGGAGTTTGGGACTAATCTTGGTGCTTTTTCTAAAGACAACACATTTTTGCTGGAATGGAGGCATTCAGCTATTTTAGCAGAAAGATCATAGTGATTTTTTCTTTTTGTTAGAGTTAAATAGAAAGATAAACAAGTTGGGAGGATGCAGCGCTGCTATTTAAAATAGATAATCTATTTACAGGGCAAGTAAAAAAACAAACCAACAGGAGGAAGTGACACTTATTACATCATTTGTTGTACCAGTCATGTGCCTCATTTCCTTCTGGTATTGGGCATTCAAGCAAGAGGAGAGTGATGATGAAGCAATGCAGCCAGCTGCAGCTTTAGGGTGAAGAACCCTTCTTGTCTGCACAGGCCATGTGTGCTTTCTGCACATATTGTTCAGTGTAGTACAGAAATGATGGCAGTTATTACCTCTATTTTGCCACTGAGGAGAGTTAAATGCAGAGAAATGACTTGGCAGCGGTTACACACCAGATTGGTTGCAAGTAAAGAGCAGAGCACGTCTCTTGGGTCTGTGTTACCTTCGCCAGGCTTTATTGATTTTTAAAGCCTCGCAGTGTTGTGCTGAATGTTTGCTGTGGGCTCACCTGAGAGGAGCTGAATTTCACTGGTGAGCAACGTGATCCCTGTGTTTGCACACTGGTAAAGTAAATTGCAATGATGTTGCGTGCAGTCTGTAATGTTATCGTCGTCTTTGCTGTGGAGAAAAAATGCCTTGCCATTTCCTGAAAAGCAGGTATTTAATATGTGCCAGATCCATTGATATGAGGTAAACCTAATTCAGAGTTCATTATCTGCATAATTGCTCTGATAGGAGCCCATTGCTAAGAAATTACTCTTTTTTATCATGACTTATTGGACCTTGCTAGACTGGACAGCAATGATGGAAACTGTCTCACTTGGCAAGTAGCTAATGATTGTGTTGGAGCTTGACTGTAACACAGAATTTCAGGGCAGTTAAGTCCTTTTTAGAAGTGCATTTAATTGTTAACCACCAAGGGTATTTTCTCAGCAAATTGTGCTTATGCTATCTTTGCTTTAATTCCGAGAAAATCCATTTCAGAAGAAGAACTGGCTGGGATTAGAGGGAGCAATGGATGAGTAATGGATATGGAGTGCTGGATATGCATGTCCCACTGCCCTACGCCAGATAAGAATGGCAAGGGTTAATACAATAAGTTTGTCCTGCAGTGAAACCACGAGCTAGATCTTCTTTCATTGCAATGCATTCATAGAATTCAAGCAAGAAAGGTCAGAACAGAATGAGAGTAAGACAAAGCTTGGTGCATGTCAGAGGACAGCACTGTGTGGCCAACAGCAAGAGGCTAGTGGGAAATGTCTTCTGCGATGATGTGCAGCTGCTGGTTTCTTTCAGGAATAGTGGAAGAATACCAGCTCCCGTATCACGACCTTGTGCCCAGTGACCCCTCCTACGAGGACATGCGGGAGATTGTGTGCATCAAAAGACTACGTCCTTCATTTCCCAACAGATGGAGCAGTGATGAGGTACCATCCTTTAAAACAGCTTTGTTGCTTAACAGGACATGGGCTCAAATTCCTAATATTTTTAATCGGAATGAGTAAGTGACGTTGACCTAGTTCTGTGTCATTTTGAGTAAGGAAGAACTTCACTGCTGGTGCAACCAGGCCTAGGAAGGAAAGTGACGTCCTCAGGGATGCCCACTGAAGCTGCAGGTGTTGAAAGCCCTAAGGTCTGCTGCCTGTCCACCAGAACACATAGTGACAGCAGGCTGTATGTGGACCTTTCTAGTCTATCTGTATTCTTCTGCTGCTCATTTTGCTTTCTCTTCCCAGCATTAATAACAATTCAGTGGCTAACCAAACATTTTGAAAGATAAATTATTTCTTAGTGCTGTGTGCACTGATGGTGTATGTGGTGTACTGGCTGCGACTTCAGTGGGTACTGCTACAAGGAATGTGATTCCTACATTTTTTACCTTAAAAAAAAGAAAAAAAATAATAAAATTTCTTCTGTTTAGTCAAAATCAAGTGAGCATACAGATTTTCTGTGATCACAGGTGTGCAGTCCTGGAAACCTGTTCTTATCATGATTTTACATTAGCATTAGTGCATGATATTATATTTCATACCTAAGGTATTTATATGCAGTGCTAGCACTATATCCAGGCTGCACAAAAGAGCAGCCTTTATGTCTTACAGAAGCAGCACTTTGCACTGTAGTAACGTCTACTGATGCAGCCTTTCAGAAGAGATGTAGGACTGGAAGGAGTTCTTTCCAGAGTCAAATCTGGATGTAAGGGGAGTGGAGGAGAACCTGAATAGTCCTCTCTGAGGGTCTGTAATGAAGCAACATTGTGCTGGTGGAATCAGAGACAAACCGTTGATGTACCAAACTTGCTGACTGCAAAAGCAATTCTATGGAGGGGTCATTAATCACATTAATTGGTACAGCTTCATGCTATAAGGTCTTCTACAGTCACAGAAGAAAGCTGTCATTTGGGAACAGCCCCTTTAGATGAATGTTTTGAAGGCAGATGAACGTTTGATGTTATGCAAGTTGTGAATAATTTGGGAATGTGAGGGAAAAGTAAAACAGCCTCTCTGGGTGACTTGTGCCACAGCCTGTGGGAAGGTGTGCCCAGGAATGCAGTCTCATGGCAGCTGCTGAGCCTTCAGGCAGGGTGGTCACACCAGAGGGTACCTCTTTGGTGTCTATCTCTAGGAAGGCTTTAGTGTGTTTGGAAGGAGGTGCTAAGTGCAGGGCAAGGCTATGTGTTCCTTTTGAAAGCCATCTATGTCTGTTGGCTGCCTTAGAACAGACTTACTTCCCT
>PPHD01030236.1:0-10385 GCA_002909625.1 Bambusicola thoracicus
TACTGCTCCCAGTCTTCAGGATACTATCAAGTCATCACTGCACTGAGGTGCAAGAAAACCAGTTGCCTGATGGAGACAACATTTATAACCTTTTGTATGACTGGATTTGAAGTCAACCTTCTAGATTAGCAAAGGAAATAATCTGAATGGAACTAGTATTATTAGTATAATATATAACAATTCATAACTCAATAATGAAGACTGTAGAAACTAAGGCTGCACTGCACAACACAGGTAGCTAGTGGAGGGCTTTCTCTTGAATTGCTTGTTGTCAGTGCATTAATATTTCATTTAGGAAAGCCAAGTTTCCTCTATACTGAAGGAAAATTCATTCAGTAAGCTATCTGAAAAACTTTATCATAGCTCAGCATTCATAAATCCTGCAATGCTAAATACATGTTATTGTTACTGCATCATCTGCACCATCATACCAAACCAAGCTCCCTTGTCACATCATTTATGGGTGACTGCCCCCTGTGAACCACTGCAGGCTGGGGCTGAACCCTAGGATGGATCTTGGGTGAGGAGGGCAAGCCAGCTACAGTCCTGCCCTGGGAGGTAGCACAACGTCTTCTGCTTCAGAAACTGCAGTAGTCTTTCTCATATTAATGTGCACGCATCTACAGGAGGTGGCCCTGCTAGGGCACAGGATTTGGTCCAGATGATCTCCAGAGTTTCCTTCCAACCTTAACTACTCTGAGATTCCGCATCCATTTCATCCAAGGTAAGACAATATTTAGCTAGAACACATTTCCCCTCCAAAGACTAGAAGAAACCACAGTGTGTAAATAGGGAGGGAATTGGTTTACTGAACTTAATCTACATTATATTTAATCTGGAAATAATGTCTGATCCTAATATCTTATGTCACTGAAGAGAAAAATACAACTCAAAATTTGCTTTCTTATCTGACACAATCATGTCATTCGATTTTTTCCATGGAAACATCTAGGGGGACTTTCTGCTACTACTCATTCTTTCCAAAAGACTCAAACCAAAGATTTATACTAGAATCTAGTTATTTTGAAGGAGAAACTCAGTGTTTAATCCTCATAGAGTTCATCCCTCACCCACTCGCCACTTCCCTCCACTGTCATTGTTTGGTACGTGGGAAAGGACATAAAGCCAGAAGAGCCCACAGAACATCCCCTTTCTCCTTCAGCTTCCCCTTTGCCAGCCAACATGTTCCCCAGACACTGACAGGCTGAAGACTTTGCTTATGTAAATGTGCCTTCTTGCTTGCAGTAAATTAAAAAAAAAAAAAAAAAAGGAAAAGAAAAAAGAAATACCCAGTAAAACCACAGCACCCCAAGGGAATTCTCTTCTCTGCCAGGGTCAGTTTTAGACTAATACAGTAATCCCTTCCAGCTGCACAGAAAACTGGCCATTTAATGACCTTGCACAAAATCCTACTGCTTTCAGCTCCAGTACCTCTATGTTCTGCCTCATTTCCAATCCTGTCCTTGGAGCTAAAAGCAGAGGTTGCTCTCCTTGCAATTTCCAGAGAGAACTTTGGACTTAAACGAACATTTCTCTCTAATCCAGGTCAGTGAAGTACAAACTCTGTTCCACTACCCACCTCCTGTTGACACAGACTACTTTGAGAGACTCTAGGACCTTGCATCTTCATAATGGGGAAACTGTTTAGTCTTCTCCCTCTGGTATTTTTCTGTTGCCCTGGCACAACCTTCCCTAATGAGCAACCGGAAAAGAGAGATCAGATGTGAATTTATATCCAGACAAAAAAACTGCAGACATCAAGAACAGACTGAACTGGATCCAAACCCTTAAATGCATCATTCACCCAGCTTTCAGTCTGCTTCCTATAGTAACACTTTCAGAAAGGACTAGATCTAACTGGGACTACAAGAAATCTAAATATTCTTCTGCCACACGTCAACACTCCAAATACACAAACTGACACTGATGGCAGAGGGCACAGAGCACTCAATCTTTGCTGTTTAGCAGTGGGCCAGCCAGAGCAGAGAAGAGCACCTAGGACTCTTAACACTATATTTTCTGTAACAAGTTTCAGTTTTAGGTTTCAAGATGCCTTACTTCAGAAAGTCATCATCATTTCCCCCATCCTGCAAGATGGGAATCAGAAAAAGGGATTGTGATCTTCTGTAGTATTGAAAGATAAAAAGGGAATAAGATAAAGGGACATTCTTCTGGATGTACGTAAGTGACTGACACATAGGGTTTTTGGTTCCCTTTCTCTCTTCTGTGGCCTCTGAAGATGCCACCCATCTGAGTGATACAGTGGAGTGACACACAACAGGCACAAAACCTGAGGCTTTCTGTTAAAGCAGGTAGTTGTGGCCACATGTTGGAATTTTTATCCAAGTTACAGTCCTGGGGGACTTTCTGCTGTAATTTCCAACTTGGGTAAAGTTAGCATGAAACTCAAAGAGAGCAAAGCAGCAATACTCTGTCTTACTGTTACAACTCATGATACATGTACGTGGTAAGATCACATGGCACTCACATCCCTTAAATGCAAGAGACACTGGTGACTAGTGGGGCAGCAGAAGAAGCTGAGGATGCAGCAGTTGCCCTTCAGCACCCAGCACCATAGCAGCAGGCAATAGAGAAGTAGCTTCCTCTTCAGCCTCCAAGACCAAGCCTGGGGCTGGAAGGGGCCAGGGCTCTGCAGCCCAACATGGTACTTGCCAGAGGATGGCATGGTCCTCACTGGCAAAAGCTGCCATGCTCTTTGAGTCCTGAAGCAGGAGGGATACGAGTTGACTGCTATTAGGCAGGCTGGGCTGAGCCTTTGTATTACCTGCTTTTGTTTTATCAGATGGAAAAAGTAAGCTCTCAAGGTGCCCATTTATGAAGATTTCTCCTTGCCTGTACAGCCTCCAAACGAAGAGGGAGAAATTTCTATTGTTGATTAGGCTGATAAAGGCTGCCTTTTCTCCCTTCAGCAGCTTAAAATGCAGCCTGCCCTAATACAAGTAGGTCATTTTAGTCTGTGGCCACATACATAAATTGTATCTATAGAACAAAGGAATTTCAGGTCAATTAAAAAGATCCTGTGGCTACAATATTCTCCTGGGAAGATGCCATCTCCATATGCTTATTACAATCACATAAATCCCACCCCCTCAATTGCCTTGAGCAAGCAATTGTCCTTAAAAGCAAGCAAAATAATTATTTTTCCAACATACTTGTCATCATTAATTATGGCCAGATAGCCAAGTAAGAGCTCATGCCTGGGCTTTTAAATGCTTGTAGCTAGTTAGCATGACTGCCTGTAACATTACTGCTTTTTTGCAGTGTTAACATTAACATACTATGTCTTCATTAAATCAAGGCACTCACTGATGAGCTAAGGCTGATTCATTTGCAGAACACTAAAGATCTTTCATGTTTATCTGTCCCACAGCAGAACAGGTTTTAAGGGCTGTACAGTTTATGTCTGCACTATGGGCATATTCAAGCAGCGCTGGCTGTGTTTCTGAAGTCAGATTCAAGCAAATGTGTTTCAACAAAGAAAGGATTTTACAAAACGTGAAAGCTGGAATATGCAGGAATTTGCCAAAAAATCCACTAACTTACAGGCATGTCATTGCCCCCTGGCCACTTTTGCAAAACTCTGTGGCTGTAGTCTGTAAATATCTGATATTAATTTCTATAAAAAAATCAGTATTAACTTAAACTATAGCCTGGCTCTGTACTTCTCATTGAACCAAGTCTCCCACTGAAGTTGATGGGAATTTCCCTACATAGACTACAGAATTCGGCTCGTCTTTCCCTTCTGCTCTGGTTTAACAAGTGAAGGGGAAAGGCAACAGAAACTATTTACCTCGTATGCTCTTTTCTCTGTTCTGCTTATGAGGGTTTCTTAAGCTGAGCGATGCGTTCAACAGCCTCTTGATAGAAGACTATGATACCTCATGAAGTCTAGTGGAAGTCTCCAGAAAGCGTTTTTAATCTGAATTCATTTTTAAATGGCATGTCTTCAAAATAACAGTGACTTATGTTTGCCAACCAGCTCACACAGAATTTGGTCTCTGAATCATTGCCACCCCAGGCTTCCACCAATTTCAGTTCAGCTGACCAAGTCACGAGACTGGCTTTCAACCATCAGGATTTTTTCATTATTATCTTTAGTTTCTGAACCTTTATAGATCCTACTTGGTAGCTTTATTTCAAATCCACAATCAGTAATATATACATATATTTCTATTAATTAAAGCTACAGGTTTTACATAGCTATTGTATTCAGAATTAGGATTTTTAAAGGAAAACACACACAAATATATGCAAACCCAGGCCATCTGACCCAGTAGTCTGCTTTATAACCTTTGTAAAATCAAATCTCAAAGTAGGTGGATTCACATTTTCTGAATAGGCCAGACCCAAGATTTTGTGAGGCTCCCTTGTAAACATGCTAAAAAAATCCCTGCTCTCCCTCCTCACTCAGGATCAGTCCAGCCCATATCTCAGCCAGAACAACACACAGCCACCATTGAGCTGCTCCATCTCCTTTTGATGCTATTTTTAAAGCCAAGTTGCATCTTTCTCTCAAGTGCAGTAATCTATATTCCTATATGATTGGTCCTATGATATTTGAGAGAAATATGCTCAAAAGGGGTGGGGGAGTGGGTGGAGAGAACAAACAGCTCAGTAGTTACCCACGTCCTTACAGCAAAGGTCCTTACATCACTACTGCACTTAGTGTGGGACCCCACAACTTGTTTGCCATGGAAAATTTATATATAGACAAGAGATCCTGTTATATTTTGCTTAAGTCACTTCAGAAGTGACATAACTGAAATTATGTAGGTACCTAAAACAAAATGAGGACAAAAATGTAGCTATAGCACTAAATATGAAATCTACAGTGCTTAGTTAGAAGATACTGATAGAGTAATACACCTTTACTGGTGGAAATGAGTACAAAGCATGTTTCTAGTGACACAGGGTAAAAGAGGACAGGATAAATCACTGTAAATGTGCCAGTGTTAGGAGGAGAGGGAAGACGCCTTTGCTTATAGCTTCAGCACAGGTGCAATTCCACTCCTAGTCCTCCATGCCCAAGAATTTTAGCACTGACATCTCCACTCTCTGCCCCAAACAGGATAATGAAAACAAAGACATGGGTATGAGAGCCAAATAAACGACTGCATGTGCAACATAAGCTAGTAGCACAGGTTCTGTGTGAGCATCTCCCATCCTGGAGCTCCACAGACACAATCACCCAGGAACAAGCACCCAGCATCATGCAGTCTCTCCCTGCATCATCCAGCAGTGCTGGTTACCATGAGTCACACACAGCCTTGCCCCATGTGTCCCATCAAGAGAACGATAGCCAGGGGCCGCAGTTAAGAGAAAAGCGCTTTTTCTCCCTGAAGTGAGCTCTGATTTTCATCCCCATTACACAATTGCTGCTACACAGTCCCTCAAGCATACATAATGTAGCAAAACGATCCCAACCTCACCATGATGACTACCCCAGGCTTTTAGAGGCAAGGGAAAAGAGAGGAATAAATTGTAAAATGCAAATCAACCACATACTGAATTTCAAAGCTGCCTTTAATTACAATCTCTTCCTGTTTCCTTGGGTGTTTTGAGTACTGCTCTAAGCAAGCCACACTGGTAAACAGAGTCCTGATCACCTTGTTATGCTCATTCAAGTACCTCGTGTCTGCCTTGGCAACTTACTAGCTTCAAGAAGCTGAAATCAAGGCTACAGCCCAGCTCGGGCATCAAGGTACTAATACGTTCAGTGTTTGCATTTCCACATCCCTCCACTGAGCAGGAGGCTGAGACAGAACTTCTCCCTTCCAAATAAAAGCATGAGGAAACAAACACTCCAGGTTTCCATCGTAAGCCAAAGACAAGGGTTACATCGTTGTTTGTCTGTGACCTTCCTCCCTTTTGCTTTGAGTCTAGGCCAAGATCCCTTCTGTTTTGATGGTTCTTCCTCAAAGCAATGACTTAACAGACAGCATTCTGCTTTCCCTTTCTTCTACCCAAGCTGAAACAGGAGAACACCCTCTCTTCAGAGCAGACAATTGCAATAGTACTTGTTCCAACTAGAATACAGGCTGATTCAGTCAAATTAAAGTTGCCTCTACTGCAAGGTGCAGCAGGGGAAATACATACAGTCATGGTAGCGGGGTCAGATTCTCAGTAGGTAGAAGGCAGTCAGATCTTATGATACCAACAAAGCCTAATTTTTACCCAAAGCTGAGAATCTGGCCCCATTTCCTTCCCGTGCATCAACTACAGATAAAAGCTTTAGACTCATTACATGAGTTCCAGAGATATACACCAAGGGACGATGCAGAGATAGCAGGACAGACTGAAGAAGTGCTTAGATTAACAAAGCCGAAGATATACTTTCACAGCTTATCCCACAGACCACACTAAGCAAAATCTTCACATGAAGACAGGTAACTGATACCCAGCTGCTGGCAGAGCTGCTGTTAAGGCAGCTCTGTGGACTAAAGATCACAAAAGGGTATTATAATGTATAGTCAGCTTCAGGCTCTGCTACGCAGAGTCATCTTCACAATAAAACAGAGCCAGAAGAAATGAAAATGAAAGCTCTGCAACTGTAGAAGAAAAAAAAGGAAAAGATGAAAGGCATTCAAAGTGGTATTTCAAGGGGACCGGAAGTGTTTCTTAATTCAGTGCAAATGAGTTAGACTAAAATTAAATCCACTTAAAATATGATATGTTGCATACATTTCAACTTTCTTTTTCTGCTGATGTATGTGTTTCTCATCTAAAAACTGATCTACAGCAAAATAGAAGTTAAACAAAAGCAATAAGTGCAAAGCTAAATCATTTTTTTGTTGTTGTTGCTTTTCTGGAAAATAATTTCAACTTCTCTAATTTTCCCAAGGAAGCCTAAATCAATATCTTTTCCCAGATTTCCTCCCTGAGGGTCACTATTTTCCTAGAAAAAAAAAAGCATAGGTAAGGAAAAGAAAGAGAAAGAATTTTGCTTTTCTAAGCCTTCTCTGGATGGAGACCTTTGGAGCTCTCCTCTGCTTAGGAAAGGCTTTGCAGCTGACATTGTTAAAGGGGCTCAGACAGCTCCTTTCCCACTGGAGCTTGAGATGGAGAGCAGGAAACATTTGCAGTCTCTGTGCTCTGAACTACCTTGATCCACCATGTACATAACAGCTCTATCTTCCACGCCGCCAGCTTCACTGATAAAGACTGTTGACATCTTGGTCATTCTGCCAGTGCAGACAGGTCTGTGTGCGTGACTGCACCATGACAGATGTCAAACTCCCTTTCAGAACGGAGACAATTCTCGCAAATGATTTTCCTACCTTCTTAATCTAGATTCTTTGCTTTGCTGTTTCTTCCCCATTCTTCCAGAACACAGCAAGGTTTCAGAGTACAGCACCAGGATGTATGCATCTTCAGTCCTGCCGTTCATGGCTCTGAGCCATAGCTGGTTATTTTTAGGAGCTCCAAATGTGCTGCTGCAACCAAGAAGTGCGAGAAAACTTTCTGGACTCATCTTTTCTCCTCAGATCTTTTATGATATGCTAACTAGAGCAACCATAAGTAGTACATTAGCTGAGAATACTTCAGAGTTCCTATCTTGACACTGTACATTGGCTTACAGCGCAAAACAAGCACCATGGTGCACTGTCTAACCACTGCTCATGAACATGATGCCATCGCATAAGCCACTTGCTCAGCTACAGGTGTCACTGCTGAAACTGCCTTCAACACTGTTGCATAAGGAGCAAGGAACAAGATGGCTCTTAGATCAGAGCATCAAGCCTAAGACCAGTGGCCAATTCCCAGTCTGGGAATGCTCGGAGACATTACTGACATTCGGCCCACTCCAGCACCCCACCAAAAAGAGCTAAGATTGCTGCATGGCCTGCAGGACCTAGCACAATTCTGTCATCATAGCTGGGCTCCCTGATTCTGCTGTATGTATCTGTGCACATAATGGTGGGTTTGCTGTATAGGCACTAAACTGTTCTAAACCTTGTGCTAACTCTACCATAAGGAAGAATCATGGGTTGGCAGCACCTTTGAACAGTGGGGTCAAGTTTACATTCCCAGCCAGTACATTTCCAGCTAATTATATACCTTAATGTTATCATAACATGTATTTTTTACAAGCAGGCATAAAAGAGGAATAATCTGTCATTACTGGCACAAGCCAGACCCCTCATTCAAACAAAAATGTAAGAGATGGAAAGATGGCAAATTAATAGGAAGGTGGGAAACATTATGGATTTCAGCAGCAGCACTGGCTTACAAATAGCAAAGCATTTCAGCAAAATGGACAGGGTTGCTGTGATGAGATTATAAAATAAGCGGAGGAGAAAAAACAAAACAGCAGGGACAACATGCTCAGAGCTCATTTGAGTACCATATCCCATGGCTCCTGAATTCCTTATGCAGTAACTTAAATTGCCTGGAAAACAAACACTGCCAGAGGGACTTTAAACTGTCAGAAGGGCGCCTTGAAAAGGCACTATCGCACACAGCACACAGTGAGTTGGAAAAGCGCTGTGCAGGAGTCAGGAGAGAATAGGAAGGTCCAAAGTACACAAGTTCTGCACTCTGCTGGAACATGGCTTTGTTCCCCTTGCCACAGCTTCCCTTACGTGAGATGAAGAAGATGACAGCTACCTATTTCAATCTTGCTTAACATGGCAGAGGTTCCACAAAAATTAATGCTGGCTCTATAAGCTACCAAATCACTGAACAAGGCATGACTGAGCTAGATCAGACACAGATACAGCCACATTTCTGCCAAATTAGTGAGAACACACAATAGAGTTTACTTCAGCCTTATGCCAGCTGCAGGAGGAAAGATAACCTAATTCCACATAAAATTGCCATGATATAAGCACGCCATATCTGAGTCAAAATAAAACTTGCTGTTTAAAGCCTTGAGGGGGTGGGGTGGTTTTTTGTTGTTGTTTCTTAGTTGGTTTGTTTTTGTTGTCATTGTGTGTGTTTTTTTAATACAACTGAAACATCAAAATGAATTTATATCAGAAGAGTACTTGAATCAAATGGTTGCATCTTTGTTTCTAGCAGCTCCAAAATCAAATTAAATTTTTGAAACAGCCTCAGACTGTCAACTGTTCAGTGCACATTAAATCTCTTGTGACAAGCCACACAGTACGAGGCTTTAGTTGCAGCTGTGCTCCTGGTGTTGTACCTACATTTGTTTGCATTGAGACCCACTTCATTTAGACACATCCAACATTTCTCTCTCCCTAGAGAACACACCTTGTAATGTTTTATTTAGCATTCAGATAACATCTTTATAAAGATCAGCGAGTAGGAAAGTGCAATAGCTTTTGAAGATAGTAAAAGCACTGCAGACTACAGCAGAGTAGAGTGAAGAATCCTAGACTGGATACAAAGACAAAAATAGCCACTAGAGATATAGCCCATTAAAAACAGTATCTTACATTAAAACAATGCATACGTTATGGAAAAAATGAATCCTGGCAACTGCACAAGATGACAGAGAATGGATAACTAGGAAGGAATTTGTATGTGATAAAAGCACTAAAGAAAGCAGCATTTGAGCTGCAAAATAAGAGACCTCACAGCATTAGCACCCTTCCAACACATTACTTTGCTCAGAGAACCTGTGTGTTGTCATAGTACTATATGCCGCAGGCCCAGCTGAACACCTTCCCAGCCTTATGGCAGGACACTTTCCCTGCTACAGATCCGAATAATTGATTTTATTAAAACTGTAAAAAGTTTAATTTCTGTGAACAACAGATGTTGTAGTTTTCAAACTACCAGTTGACTGGGTCTGGAGATCCAAGACACTCTCCAGCTTGGGGTATGGGCTGGAGACAGAGCTACCAACGAAAGCCGAACAATGCTGTACAGAACAGGAATACAGGACTCCTCCACCAGCCTTAATCCCTGCAGCAAACTCAACATATCACAACTTACAGCGCGCAATTCAATACCCCACTGCTCAAACTCACTGCCTCAGTGCTGTTTCCTGATAACCAGCAATGAGTTTATAAAAGTATACATGAAAAAGACGACAGGCTTTTACAGCTGTTCTGTTATTATACAGCATATATGCAGGCTAATATAAACAGTTGGGTAAGGCTATCTCAGGTTCCTGGAAGGTCTCTCCCACCTTCAGCAACTGTAGGTGCATTTTAGGCTCACACAAAATACAGTGCTATGGGAAAATAACAGAAGGATAACAATTGTAGAATCCATATTTATCTGAACTCCAATTACCCTCCTTTTTTCAAATACCTCTCACATTTCTCTTCAGTCCTCACTAGAAGCCATAACAGATTCTTGTCTCTGCAGCCTCTCCAGCTTCAAGTGGTGTAATTGGCAGAGAGCCATACGTATTTCCTAATCAACTTTATTAAAACCCTTCATTACAACAT
>PPHD01030237.1:0-10385 GCA_002909625.1 Bambusicola thoracicus
GTCACCGTCCCTGGCAGTGTTGAAGAGGCGTCTGTATGAGGAGCTACGATATATGGTTTAGTAGCTTGTGGTACCAACGGGAATGGGAAGGCGGTTGGACTAGATGATCTTGCAGGTCATTTCCAACCTTGTGATTCTATGATTCTATGACTCTTTCAGAGGTCAGCAAACCATGACTGCTGAAGATGGTAGCAACTGGAAAAAGTAGAATAAACACCAAGTGCAATGAAAACTCTTAAATCATTTGTGTTTCCCTGTGCATATTCCAAAATCCAAACTAAGCAGAAGCCCTTGGCAAGGGTTGAAGGGGGAGAGGAGGCATTGTACAGAGGCATGACTTTATTTTAGGAAACTGACATCATTTGATAAGAAATGTTTCTGTGACATTATGGATACTTTAATGATATAATGCATACTTCCTGAGTGTTATCAGTTTATAAATAAATGGACTGTAGCTGCTGAACGAGGTCATCTTCATGATAAAGATAGACTAGGCTTGAAAGGAAGCGACAAGCACTTAACAGCCTTTGATTACTGGCAATTTACCAAGCATCAACATCTCTGTGACCTCAGTGAAATCGGATGCCACAGAAGATCACAGAAGAAACGTATATAAATAGCTTAACCAAATGTATTCAATGGGTGGCACCCCTTTACGAGTGGAAGTCAGTCACCTTTGTTTTTTAAAAAAAAAGAATAAAAATTGTAATTAAATTTTTACTGCTAACTTCTGCAGGGAGCTTAGTGCGTGGTGGCCTTCCAAGCTACCCAGACAGAGTGGGGAAGAAGTGCTTTGGGAAGACAGCTGTTGAGAGGCTGCCACCACGAGTGCAGCCTTCTGCTAAAGAACATCAGTTTTTAGTGCTGTTGGTCCAGCATCTTTTTCAGGGAGCATAAAGTGTGCATTAAAAGAAGAGTACGATGACTGATTCCTCAAGGGATCCCTCAAGGTCATTAGGTAAAACCATTTCAAAACACTTGAAAACAAAAAGCTGATCAGAAGTAGCTTTTTTATAGCTGGTATTAGATATATGAGATTAATGAACTCACTTGTATAACTCCCTTCCAGATCTCTTCCATATATCCTCTTAGAAAGAGCACAGAGAGTCCTGAGATACTTTTACATCTTGTTCTGAAGATCTTGCAATATATAAAAGTAAATTTTGAAAGGACTTTAGAAAATTATATCAGGTATATGCCAAAAGGTAACAACAACAAAAACAAAACAAATAAACAACAAAAACACCCTGACTTCTTTAGATTTTGCTAAACTTCTTGTTCTAAAATAGTGTTCACTGACCAGAAAAATTTAGATGAATAAATAATATAGTTTAGTAGCAGTGCTTAGTGCTTTCTAGTTAAGGCTTCTACTCTTAAGAATGGATATGTATATGGAATTTTAGTGAATACAGTTAGTTGCTAATAGTAATTTTCTTGTTATTTTTTTTTAACTGCATACATAAATCTGTCCTGAAGTGTCCTCATATCTCATATTTTTCATACTGTAATTCTGAATGCACTGGACTGAGAATAATCTAAGCAGAGAAAAGACCTTTAAGGACTATCTAACAAACCTGTGCAGAAACAAACAATGAGAAAGCTTAGCTGGAAATGACCTAAAAAATGCATCACGTTCCCAGAGCTTCAGCAGCATTCACTTTCTATGATGGCTCTATATCCTTTCCGTGTATCAGTAATATCACTGGTATTACCCTTGCATCAGGATTTCTGAAAATGATGTGCTATCATTTGGCACAGTAGATGGAGAGCACACTGCCAGAGAAAAAAAAAATTGCTTTGTAGGAGCAGTTCCTAAAAAATCCCTTTCAAACATTGCAGCCTGGGATGTCTTCGGAGGCTTCACTATTTATGAGATTCCCATTTTCTTAGGTTTGGTTTTGTTTGATTGTTTGTTGCTTTTTGTTTGTTTCTTTCTTTTAGGGGATCATATAATACACAGGCACAGGCTGCCCAGAATTTCCTCTTTGGACAGTAGGGGAACAAAGAGGAGACGGGTTAAAAGAAATAAAAATGTGTGGTTACCTAAAGACATCAAGTCCTCAGCGCTGCTGAGCATGTTAATTGTACACTAAGATAAATCTGTTTCTTCTGTGTGGCTGTTGCAGTAGGTGCATATCTCCCAGGAAAACACAAATGGGAAGGAGCCACACCAGCAGGAAAGCCCTTATGTAGCAGTGGAGACAGAGTCACAGTGCCCTTTTGCTGAGAAGCAGATGAATAGGGCCTTAAGAGTGATATCACATAAGGGATGTGAAGTGAGCTGCAATGTGACAGGTCTGGTAAGCAATGCTATCTAAAAGACATTAGGACATGAGAAGGGAAAACTTGGTCCTCATTAACCTTTGCCCTTATTAGCTTTGGCAGTACCCCTGACCCTTTGTTAAGGTATTAGTTGATTTAATTAAGTTAATCCTTCACCCCGGCCAGCAAATGACCCAGGCTGGAAGGAATCAGAGCCCAAGCAAATTTTTCTTGGTCAGCTTGAAGCATCTGATTGACACAAACGCTAGGCAGTGCAGTCAAATACCCCGACTGGCACCATATCTAAAACAATATGACCATCCTGAAAGATCCATTGGCCCCTTGTGTCCTTCTGTGAAAAAATATTTCATTTGCCTCAAGGAGCGATTGATGGTAATGATCCTAGATTAAGAAGATCAGAAGTAATGAACTTGCACAGAGGTGAAAGGCCAAACGTGCGATTATGACATGGCGGTTTAATTGAGAAAGGATGGAGGAAGCAGTTGGTACAAGGGAAGGAGCAGGAGTCGGGTTTATTTCTGGGTATGAAGGAAGCATGACCTGCAAAGGTCAGACATGGATAACTTTGGGTACCTCTTCATACCAGTGCTTGCCTGTTTATTTCCATTGCAAATGTTCAGGAATTGAGAGGCAATCACTCCCACCTCCTCTTGGCAAAGGGCTTAAATTTAGAAGAAAGAACTGTATAATCTGAAACATACTGATCATGAGGTATGTGTGTAGCTACAGCAAAGGTTTGCTGCACACCAAGTCAGTGCTGAGTTTTCCACCAGAGGTGTGTGTGTGTCCCAAGGATGCTTTGAGGATAGCGTGTAGAAGCAGAATATAATGGTCACTGTTTTAACTCAGATTAATGTTTCTCTGCACCTCGGAGTGTTCTGAAACAGGATAAGTGGTTAACTAAAGTTTCCAAGGAAATATCAACCCTGGTGAGAACAAAGTAGCTCTGCCTCCTCCCTGTGTGGATCAAGATAGCCCATGTTCCTCTTCAAGCATTGCAGAGAACTCCTGAACAAAACTAACACCATGATTCTGCCGTCATGGTTCTTTGCAGCATTTGCCTCTTTTTAGCCATTTCAGTTATTTTCTTCATTCTTTTTCCTATTTGGTCTTTCCTTTAACTCCTCATCTGCAGGATTTTGCCAGAATAACAGACCTCCTTCCCTTCCTTCTGGTGTGTGTTCAGATATCGTAGACCCCTTCCTCAAGATAACAATGACTGTTGCTGCTTTGATCTTGCCCTGGCAGAGCCAGGAGCCCTTCTGCACTGGGGACACCTCTGCTGTCACTGTGCAGAATGGTACCAGAGCAGAAGGAGAGGTCCTGTCCTTATGGGTCAGTATCTAACTGCAAGTTTTGTCCATGCTAGAAATGCACCTCAGCACAGGCAGACAAACATCCGTTTACCTTCTGCAAGGGAGAACACTCCACTGGCAATCTACTTTCTTACTCGTCTTTAAAATTCAGTGCTGAAGTCAGAAAGGGGATTATTTAAGACCAGAAGCATCTTGCTCCATCAGTACTTCTTAGAAATGTTCAGAAGAAGCTGAATTTAAACTTCGCAAGTAGGTTTTAACTCATGATTATCCATACTAAGCTCATAGATACAAGAAACTGAGTTATAATTCCATTAAATTAAAACGTGGTTTGTATAAGCCATCAGGGGTTATAACAACTTTAATTGAAGGCATTATTTCAAATGTAAAATTGATATGTAATCCCTGGTGAATACATGATACAAGTTCACTTTGAGTTGAACTGGAGAGAGGCAGAGTGGCTTTTATTTTTCCATAAAACCACAAGTAGAGAGAGATTGTCCAACATGCAGCATCTCTTGCTTTTATCTGTGTAGAGTTTCAGTTTATTTCTCCAGTAAGTCAGCAAAGGTCATATATATATAGAAAGATTCCCCATGATTCTCATTATCAAAGCTGCACTTGCAGAGATGGTAGTAAAAACATCCTTTTCTTTCCTATTAGCAGAAAATCCTTTCATCTGTTTCCTGTTTGTGTTTATGCACCCCCAGAGTCATTTATTTGTAACCAGAAAATATAAATACAGGTTTAACTCTGTCCTTTTGCTACATGAGTTCCTGGTAGATCAGGTTACTGGTGTGAAGACTGTAATAAAGCAGTGTTGAATGGACTGTCAGCCAAGGAATGATTCCTTACAAAAGAACAGTAAGCCTCCCTAAAGTTTTATTTCTTTTATTTGTGTAATATGAGCATTCAAATCACAGCTAGTGCTCTGCATCTAAACGTATCATGGTAATCTGCACCTGGAACAATCATGATGCTTTATCAGGGTTCTGCTACCAGCTTTCTGTATGAATCTATGCACCATGGCTATATAAAACCATTCTTTGGAGTTGGGAGTCTTCACTAACAGTTATTGTCCCTGCAAAGGACATTTCTTCCAGCCTTGGCCTGACCTGTTGTTTTCCACCTCAGACTCTGTTGGCCAAAGTAGCTTTGCTTTGACCAGCTCTCCAGAAGGTCACTAGATGGTCTCTGCTCCACCTCACATCTCCTAGTGCTCCACAGCAGTCCAGCCCACATGGACACATACATGGCTCACAAAGGATTAGGTGTCAAAACAGAAATGTATGGTCCTTTCTGAGCCTTTAAGATGCTTCTGTTTATCAGCTAGCCTTTGTGATTGTTGGAGTGATTTCCAGGCACCTCCGTGAATAAGCAGCCTTTCCTTCAGGTATCCTGTGAAATACCCACTTCTCTCATTTTTCTGAGAGCCTTTGCTTCCTGTTGAACAACATTCAGGGAAAAAAAACCAACTCCTCAAAATTCTGCTATTACAAACTAGTTTTAAAGGAGCAGGAAGGGCTGGGGATACGTTTATGTAATCCCTGTCCCATGTGCTTGTAGGCAAGGCAGCCAGTAGTGGTATGGGCTGGTAGGTAGCTGGTAGAGATCAGTCCTCAAGAAGTGAGATAGATAGAGTTGTCTGATTTTCTGTGAACTGAGGTCTAGTTCTTTGGTAAGTCTGATTTAGGAAATATAGCTCTCCAGGAAAAAAAGAAAGAAAGAAACAATGAAAATGGGGAAAATATTTTCAAGTCTTCAAGTATTATACAGTAGGCTGCAATTAGTAATACATACATAATAGTAGGTAAAATGAGAACATAAACTTCTGTGCTGACTAGTCTGAGATAGTTGGCTTAGATCTTTTCAAACAACAGTGGTAGAAGCTTTGACCAACTTGTTGATGCGTTAAAATAAAGCTTTCAAGACGTACTTACAGAGCTTACAGAGAGTACATGCCTGTAAATTACCAGACTGTAATTAAGAACCTGAATAATGAAATAAAAATTGTACACCTGTCCTATTTTATATTTGGATGTGTCGAATTATGGAATACAAAGTAAAAGCAGTTGAAAAAGAAAGAAAGAAAAAAGGAAAAGAAGAAGACGACCTTGATCTGAATAAATACCTCTCAGAAATTACAACATCAGTGTTTCAATTTATTGTGCATCTGCTGCTGCTGAATTAACCTGCCATGTGTATCAAGTTGGGGAAGAGCCAGGCAAGCTTGTTCGGAGGCTGCTTGCTGCTCCCACAGCCCCAGCCACACCAAAGCAGAAACCAAAATCCACTACTCCACTAAAGAGCATTGTTAGCTCTGGCAATATCAGAACTTGAATGCCCACTGAAATAAGAGACAAATATAGAAATGTGTACAGAATTGTCACACAGACCAATCCTCAAGTGATAAGTAAGGAAGCACTGAAAAAGTCAGTGAAGATCTGATTCCAGGAAGAAGTGATACAAGCAGGGATTTAATTGTCGCCCTCCCAATGCCAAAAAATCAACCAAAAAAATAAAAAAATTCCCTAGAAATTCCCAACTGATTCTTCTTATATTTTCAACTGATAATATATAAAATATATCATCTTCCAAAATAGGATTAAGCTATCCAAAGCAGCTACTATCCCGCAGAAATTCGGGAGTCATATACAAGGATCAATCATCTTCAAAGACCAGGGACAGAAGAGGTGCTTATTACCTATTATCTGTCATTCAAGGAATGATTTTCATTTGCATTTCTACTTTAAGCTTGATTTTATGCATTCCCATATGCTTTGCTTCTTCAGTGCTGTACCTCTGCACTAAAACTTTCTGATCTAATGTATTGGGTTAAATTCATCCCTTTCATTCACTGCATACTTTTTATTTATTCAAGCATCTTTCTGAGGGTACACTTAAAGCGAGCATTGCTTATGAAGTACTTCGACAGAAATAGCAAAAATAAGAAAAGGATAAGTATGGACTGGAAATACGTGACTTCCTTGTCTAAATAGCTTAAAAGGCTGCTGCAGTCAAATGCAAGCTGAAGGCATCTCCAGATGCAAAAGAAAATACAAACTATCTTTTTCCATCTAGGCTTTCCACTGAAACCATTCCTCAGATGAATTCCTTAGGCGGTTCCACTGAGAAAACTTTGGGAAATATCTCTCCAGAACAATCATAAATTGAAAGGATGTTAACAACAACAAAACAGAATCCTAGTGAGGGGGATTTTTTGAGTAACAAAAACTCATATGAAAGTCCTAAAGAGATTGGAGCAATTACATTACAGGTGCTACTCTTTGGCAAGAGAACAGTTAGGAACAAAGAAAAAAATATGTATTAAAAAAACAATAAAGCATTTCAGATACATCAGAAACAATTAGCCATTAGTTTTAATGTAACCTAAAGTTAAACAGGGTAAAACAACAGAGTATTCTCCCACTTGCATCATTTAAAGTTCACAGTCTGGGGGAAGCACGGTGTATTGAGAAAACCAAGAGCCTTATGTGAATTTTGTGTCAATTATCTCATTAACTTTGATAACATCAGATGCAAACCATCAAGGAAAAGGAGCTTTAAAGAGCTCTTGCAGATAAGGACACATCAGGAAAGTAACAAGATTTGAACTCGGGAAGGAAAGGAATGAAAAAGGACTGCACCACGCTCTGGTGTGCAACAGAGAAAAGAGGAGCTAGATAGCAGCTCCTGGTGCAGATTTACGTAGTGCAGCAGTGGGCTGAGCAGGTTTCTGCTCTGATTCTTCTTTTGTGTCAAGACCAAGCATGGCATATACGTTGGTATTGATCAAAAAGCAGAAGAGCTTCCAAGCCTGGCTTCCGCCTCCTTGTCATCTTCCCTCCTCCAGCAGTGCCTGTAAGCATAGAATTTTGTCAGTGAAGTTCTGAAGTGTGTGATGAATGTATACTTTAATTGTATCCCAGCTGAGCATGTGGGCAGCTCCTCAAGCAGGAGGGAGTTTGCTCCTCCAGGGGTCAGCAGCAGCAGCTATGCGATTTCAGCCTTCACGTACAGCTTCACATTTGCAGCAGCTGTTCATAAGCGCTTGCCACCCACACCCTGAATTTCTATCCTTAAAACTTGTGATACCACTAGCACATGCAGTAGTTCCACATGCTAGCTGCCTATTAGCTCAGTGGCAGCGCTCATGTTTCCCTTGCTCTGAATATAAATCCCTGCCCAATTCTGAAAAGTACTGCCTGCCTGCACAAGAGGGTGCTTGGTGGGGTATTCATGTCTGGATCACTGTAACTGGACAATCTTTCTTGGCTTTTGAGGTAAAAGTGAAAAATGTATATTTATTTATTTAACTCTGCCTGACTGTATGCTCATGTGACATTCACTAATACCTCCTCTAAGCATGTCTCCTAATTTACATCTAATAAGCTTCTAGTTTAAGGAAACGCCAGAGTAAATTTTCATGCTGGCAGGTGAAGGCAGAACTGATGCGCAGGAGAAAATTCATTCCCCACACACATACAGATAGATGAACAAGAGCCAAGAAAGCACTGCCAGGGCACTGACCCCAGCAGTGGCACCTTCACACCAGTAGCTCCCAAACCTCCTGTCCAAGTGGCTGGGTTGGTAGCTACTGCCCAAGCTAGGCCAGAGGGTGGACTATCTGTCTGTCCTCCTCTTCTAGAACCTGAACTGAAGCACAGTCAGTTGTCAGTGAATATCCACTGAAGCAACTCCCTAAGCCACCCCATGTACCTCAGGTGACCCAGGCAGGTCCATGCTGGCACCAGCATGCCTATCAGGACAGGGGAGCTGCTGTCAGGGTGACCAGTGTCACCTGAGCCATCCCACATCACCCAGCTCCTCACCAATTCCACTCCTCCGTTGACCATCCCAAGGGGTATATAAAGCCTTTACAGACTTGCTCTGTTTTTCTTGAGCTGTTTTGCTCTAGGGGCTTCTGCTTGTGCCTCCTGCTTAGTGACCAGCTGTGACTCCACCACTTCCTTGCCAAGAAATCTGCATTTGAAGCCCTCTGAGAAGATGTGACCTTAGCTCTCCCAGCGCTGAGACGTGCAATTGAAAGGATACAACACCAATCCTAAATCAGGTCAGCAACTAAATTATTCGTTGTTGTCAGATCAAGTGTCAGTACTGTAAGCATGTTTATGAAAATATTTGAAGCAATTGCTGCTGAGATATGAGAGCAAGAACTACCAACCTGTGAAATAATTCCTAGGTCAGGAAGGAAGGCTGGACAGACAGGGAAAGGTAGGGAAGTTGCAATGTTATCCACTGAGAATGCCAATGTTTTTGCTGCTAAGACTTTATGAAGGTTGTACCAATGAGGAATGCTCGATGGTTGCCACATAAGCCTCAAATAACCATGGATATAGGTCTATAAAAAATCCATAGCAGGCTGCATTTAATGACTTTATTTCTTCTAAATAGGATTCTACAGACTGAGGATCTGTGCCTCTGACCTTTTTGGAGGCCCAACCTGCTTGTCAGTGCTCTGGCTCAAGAAGCTGCAGCCTGCCATACCCACCTGCGGGCCTCTTGGCAAGGAGGAAAGTGTGACGTGTGTCTTGCTGAGCAAAGCAAAATGACATTGCTGCCCGTCCCAGCCAGTTGTCAGCATGTCCAGTGCTATTTGTGTCATTGTTGCACCACTGCCATTTCTGCAAAGATAAGGAAGAAACACTTTTCTTGCAGTAGAGGCAATATAAGCAGTGTCTGAGGTTGACAAGCGACGTGGCATGGCCTAGGTAAGCAAACACTTCTCATGGAACTTTTTGGATGTAATTAGAGTTTGCTACTTTGCTAAAAGCCTTGATTATCACTTCCTGCCTGTTCCTTCTTCCTGATGTACCTTTTGAATTAAGGAATTCATATTGCTAAAGGAGTTCATCTCATTTTAGGAAGAACCAATAAATGAAGAAAAAAAAGTAGAAACGTTGTGTCCTTTGAGCTATCCACTTTTGGTATCGGAGATTTTGCTGAGATTTTGTTCTGTGCAAGAAGCCTTTCTCTTTCATCAGTCTTTCACCTGAGCACTTACTGGGACCTTCTTCACCTAGATCACTCATAAAAGGCTGAAATTGTGCTAATTCTTAGGATGGGATTGTTAATAAGGATATGAAGAAGCGATGGGAAGTCTAGCCACAAATGAGGTCTAGAATATTTTCAGTTCTCTGAAGAGCATCCATCCATGTAAACCTCGAGTAATGTTTCCCTTATAAAGCACAAGTGTGAAGCAGTGTGAGCCAAACATTTTCTCTTATTTGTCTTCCACAATATTCTTGGTGGCAAAAACCATTGCTCATTTAACAAAAAAAATCATGTTATACCAGTAATAAAGAAAACAGTTTGCATTTCAGATGAAGAGGCAATAACGTATCACAAAATATTTACTCTACCCAGAAGAGCAGCAATTTACAGACAATTTAACAGCAATTTGACTCTTTTTGTGTGTATATTTAAAGCTTGCAGCGATGTTTTCACACTAAGGTTTTCATTTGTGCATTAAGTAATTTTCTTTAAGGCTTAGAATCTGATCGGGTAATATCTTGAATTTAAATTCTCTCAAAGCTAATAGTGGTCTAGATCTGAGGCTTTTATAGCTCATGACATACAAGGTGTGCTTGTTTTGTTGAATTTTTTGTTGTTGTTTGCTTTTTTGGTGGATTTTTTTTACGTGTGTGTGTGTGTGTATATATATATATACGTGTGTGTATATACATATATATACATGTGTGTATATATATATACACACACATACATACATATATATATATTGTATGGGAACTGTTGAATCACGGC
>PPHD01030238.1:0-10385 GCA_002909625.1 Bambusicola thoracicus
GGGCCCGCCGCTTCCCCCCCGCCCCGCCGTGTGCGCGCCGCGGGGACCCCGCCGCCGTGCTCGTCCCAGGCCGTGGGGCGCGGCGCTGCCGGGCCTGGGCGCTGCGGGTGGGACCGTGCGGGGCTGCGTGCGGGAGGCCGGCGCGGTGCGGGAGCGGCGGTGGTGCCGTCCTGTGGGCCGGGACCGAGGCTCACTGTCCCGCGGCGGTCGTTGAGCCAGGAAGCGGTGCCCTGGTGGGGGGAGGACGGCTTCGCTCCTTCGGCAGTAACTGCTGCTGCACGCGTGGTCTTTAGGAAGCAGGTGAATGGGCTGTGTGACTGACCCGGTAATATTTCTGTGGTGTTGAAGAAGAGTTTGGGCTCGGCGCATCGTGTCTGGCTATGGCAGTTCCAGCACAGCTCTGTTGCTCCTAAAGATAAGTGAGCAGTTGAATGCTGCTCCTTTTCTTAGTTCCAGAATTTGTTTATTTATTAATTTTGTTCTCCTTTGCTGCCACGGGGGCTGATAGCGCTCATTCACTTTCCGGCTTTCGGGTTTGCGTGGACCAAATTACAAAGTCGCTCCTCCCCTGTTCGCTTCCCAGCTCCTCACAGCCCTACAGCGGCACTGGGCCCTGCTTCTGCCAGAGCCTTCAGCAGCTGTGGGGCACGGGGAGCTGCTGAGGCGCTGCACCACCCCGGAGAGCGCTCAGCCCAAACCATTATCCTCAGAGCAGTGCTCTGCTTTGCCTCCCGACAGCTTAAGGACCCCCTGTGAGTAGGAACTGTGTCAGTACCAACCTCCTACAGAGTAAGCAAGAAACGTCCTGAAAACATCATGGTGGTATCATGCATGGGGTACATAAGGCCCACGCAAATGTGCACATGTATAGGTCTGCAGGCACGCATGGGCGCTCGTGTTTGTGTTCCTTGTTTTGTCACTTGGAATACAGCTACTCGAGGGCTGTGTTGGAACTGAGCACAGCAGTCAGCTGCGCTGTGTCACGGAGATAAAGCGCTGTGTAACTGTACACCCGCGGTTACTCTCCAAGTCTAACGACAAGTGCCACGGCGAGCTCGGTGTTCGCAGCCAGCCCTGGGATCCGAGCACCCTGAGCAATGCCGTCATGGCATCAGCCCTCAGAAATACTGGGAGCAGCTTTAGGAAGGTCGATCCTAAATGCCATACGAATATTCGGAGGATCGCGTCGTTTTTCGTGTGTTTGTATCTCCTTTTGGTGAGCGCGTTGCACAATAAGGGCCTGGCAAAAGTGCTGTCCCCTTGTCAGCTTTCCAGTCAGCAGGTTCTTTCATTCTGCGTCGAAACTGAAGTTTTTCTCAACTTTGTATTTTCTCAGGCTCGAGGCCTTTACTGCCGAAAGGGCCCACACGTTGCACTGTTACTTCATAGGCACGTGTACTTCATACTGCAGCTTCTGAACATGCTGTGTGCTGCAAAGCAGGGGGTGCGCATCTGCCCTGTTCTTCTTTATGTGCCCTGGCAGTGCCGGTGCTCTGTGAAACCCAATGCATCTGAGTGAGGAGTACTTTATTCCTCTCAAGAATGATACTGTTGCAGTAAGATAGTTGCATTTAAGTTTTTCAAGCACAGCTACATCTCCCTAAGGGGGGGGGGGCGGGAACCAACAACAAACCACTGAGGATGTGTTTGCATATAATGTAGCATATTGTATTAAATTGAAGCCGTAAAGGTTGGTTATTTGAGAATACTTGTGTTTTTATAATCCTGAAGGTGCAGCTTGTTCAGTGCAGGGCCCTCTCCCAGCACTGCGCAGCGCTGCTCCGTGGCTGAAGGCAGCTCCTATCCAGTCCATCTGCAGCGCGAGGGCTTTGGGCAGGAAGAATCAAGTCCTGGGGAAAGACAGCTGCGGTGACAATGCCCACTGTCTCCTGGTCCTTTCCTTTGTTGCTGATATCACCGTCTCATGGGCAAAATCTGGGGTTCGGTGCTGAGTTTTGGTAGCACCACCTGGATTGAGAATTCTGGAAACTGCTGAGGCTTGTGAGATGTGAGCCTTGAGGATGCTGTCAGTTCGTTTAGGAGAAAAGGCTGAACGAAAGGCTGGTGCCAAATTCAAGTACAAATGTAACTCTCTTTGTCTGCTCAGCACTAATAGGCTGCGTGCTGAAGGAAGGCAGTGCTGAGCCCGTGCTGTCTCTGCCACGCTCATTTTTGCACACTTGCCATGGTTGGCTTCTCTAAACGATGCAGTTCATTTCTAAGTGCGTATGAAGTGTTTAACACATCCCATGCATTTCTGTAGTATTCTTACCCACGTCAAAATGCTCAGTTTGCATTTATTTCTGCGTTTGGCTGCTGAGGTCAAAGGTTGGGTGTGCTGTTACAGGGTATGCGCCCTTCTGTGTGACTTTGCTTTTTGAGCTAGAAACTGAAACGCTGATATTTACTTTGTAGAAGGGTATATGGCAGCATCCATTCAGCTCTCATTTGCTGCTCTCAGATCACGTAGTTACAGATGGCTACTCTGGCAGGAGCCCCTGTTTTTATTTTTAAACAAGGTGAAGTTCGGTGCACCACTTTATTTGTGTTAGTTGTTAAAACATTCTCATGCTCCTGGTGGCAGATAATGACAAATCTCTCAATGCGATGCTGGAAGCAAGGGGGGCGGAGAGGGAAACAGGGAGGGATGGTGGGGGGGGGAGGGTGGGGAACCCTCCTGAGCATATGGAGACATCCAGAAAAAGATGTGCATCGTCAGCTGTGATTCCATTGTGTGCTGGCAGACAGGATCTGAGCCTCTCTTCTCTGGGGAATTTAAGCCTTGCAGAAGTGTTCTTCAACTTTTACCCGTCAGGTTAATCGAGCTTAGATAACGTACACTCCACTTATTTATTATAGATGGTATTTTGATAAAGATAGTATTTTGGTAATATTTTAAGGTTTCGGGCAAAATATGCAGTTGCAGGGACTCCTGCTGTGTGTTGGAATAACATCTTGAACGGCAGTGCCTGCCGGTGAAATGGTAACTTGGAGTAGTAAGAGCAATTTCTATTATGACATCAGTGGTTACGTGCTACTAAAGCAGCTTACCACTTCGAGGTTAGTAGTTTGTCAGCACTATTTGCATTATGCAAACGCTTCCTGTTTTAATGATTCAGGAGCTTTAGCCTTCTCAAGATATACCAGGTAGGAATGTGACGTGGGAAATGACAGCTTGCATACTTTAGTCAGTGTGGGGTGCAGCATTTAAAACAAAAGCAAAAGAGAAAATCATCACGATGTATTTTTAAATCAGGGCTTGAAACAAACCAACAAAAAGCCCGAAGTATTTTGTCGGTATTGTGATGTAAGTTCTTAGAAATAGCATTAGCATGAATTTACCTGATAGGAAAAAAGCCGGGTGGAGGAAATTAATTTTCTTCTGCTCAGTGCTGCATTTACGTATTACCTGAACAAGGATTCCTCTCCTGAGCTTTTAGAATATTTCTGCTGCTCTTATAAAATTACTTTGAATTGATGAATAGCTCAAAAAATAGATCTTGAATGCGGTGGATTGACTGCATTACATTTTGTTAATGTTTAGGATTTTTCAATCTCGTTCCGTGGAAATAAGATGTTATTCAAGTTAAGCGTAATAGAAATTGTGCTTGGTTGTAGGGAAACCGTGTAGGCTCAATTCCTGTGGAAAGTATAGGGTCAGTGGGGTGGCTTTTTGAAGTTAGCGCATTAATTTAAATGTCTAAAGCTATACAACAACACATTAACATTGCACACTTTTTTCCTCCCCCCCCTTCTGCAGCTGCATCATTATACCATTCCAAGCCTTGCATTTCCTTAAATGGCTTCCATAACAATCTCCCATTAATACAGTTACTGGCAGATACTATTCTTCCTTTGCTCTCATTTTAGCAGTTATAACTGATAGTAAATCTCACTTTTTCTGTGAGCATGCTCTGATTAAATTTGCAGGGGCCTTTTTGTAAGACGCATTTGGCTTTTGCAGGTAAGATGCAGTGCTCTCTGTGCAAATCCCAAGTATGGTTTTTGTGCTGTTTTTTGTTGTTTGCTGAAGAAGTGACTCCCTACTTGGAAGGCATAATGCCTTTTGCTGAAGTAGTAAATGTTATGGAAACTGTTCATGTATTAATGAAGCGGCAGGGGATATAGGTGACAAATTAAAGAGACGTAGTGAATGTGTTGATTTTAATTCTTGGGTAATGCAGATCACATGAGCTTATGTGGAGGGGATCCTGGGGCATGGTGAGATCGTATTTCTGATGAGCGATGACTGAGCGTTGCTGTTTTGATGCTTTTTTAGTGAGCTACGTAAGACATATTGTTGCTCTTTGGTAGGATTTATAGTGGACATATCACAATTGGCTGCTTTATTGGCTGCCTCAGTGGAAAAGACTGGGATTGAAGAATGGGCATGGAAAGTGAAGTAACATTTTACTTGCTAGGTCAGAATTACTGTGGAATCTTACACTGTCTGTGCAGTAATTCATCTGTATGTGAACAAATACACTTTTTCATTGCTGTTAGTATTGATCTCTAATGAGCCCTACAGAGGGATTTTGAAGAAAATTACTCCAATTAAAAACAATGCAGTATGTCACTTACTTGTACCTCACAGATTATGTAGGAAGCACTAAAGTGCATTTCAAAAGGAAACTTTGTGAGGAAGGAGGAAATTCTGCCCGTGAATAAATTTGATAGTATATACTGACAGTTATTACAGCTATTTTTATGGACTCACAAATACATCACGTGCCTCCATGACAGAATCAAACTTAGAAAATTAAATCAAGGTCATATGCTTTTCATACCTATGCAAGTGAGAGTTCAGGTATTACCTGATCTACAGTGGAGATGGCTTTCCTTCAGACTTCTTCCACCAGACTATGAGTTTGCAAGCTTTTCTGTTTCAAAAGCAATGTCAGGGCTCGTGGACCTTTGGTATTCTCAAAAATAAATGTGATTATTCCAACTAGTTTCACTTGCTGCTCTTATACAGATTTGTACCTTGGTCTTCAGAGATATGAGCTGTGTCATCCTCCCTTCCTATCAATTTCCTAAAATAGTTTCTTCCAGGAGGAAGACTGAGGTTATACAGATTAATACATTATTTATTTTAGCAGATTTGAACTGCTGCTTCAGGAAGAGCTCTGCAACTACAAGTCTGCATGTTTTGAGGGTTTTTTTGTCTTTTTTTCCCCCTATAATTGGAATTTACAACTGAAAGTACACTGTTTTGTTTTAGTAGAGCTAGAATACTTGTTGCCTTGATCTTTTATTGTTGTGGTTTTTTTTTTTTAAGTCAACCTGTTGATGCTCTCAAGTGTAGCTTTAATGATGTAGTTTAAAGCTTTTCTTTTTTTAACTACTTTTTAACTACTTTTTTTTTTAACCAACTTCTGTTGGCAGTTGTGTTACAAATGTACTTCTGATTGTTTTGCTCTTTTTCTTTTTGGGAGGGGGGATGGGGGGAATCGTGTCTTTGATACAACGATACTGTGTTTCAAATGAGATCTCCAATTGTTTTCTTGCTACAGCTGCGAGATTAATCTTAACTGTATAGTAATAGAACGAGTTGTAGGACCATTTCTTCATAGTCTTCAGATTCCCTCTCTTACACTGTGTGTAGATGGTCAGAAAATACATCCACTAAGCTTACATGCATTAAGTAAATGCCTTTCCCACCTACGTCTGAAAGTTGACCTCCACTCTCCTCTTCTTAGGTATACTGTAGTTGGTTGGGCCAGTGTTGTTTGTTTTGTTTGCAACTTGTAGTCTTTATGAGGCAAAGAGGTTACAGCTTCAACACTGACACAGGTAGCTGGAATACAGATATCTCTTTGCACTGTGAAAGAAAGAAATTACTGTGAAGGAATAGAAAATGAAGATGTGAAGTGGCCTGAAGTCAGAGAATGTTGCATTGGGCATTATGTTGCATTTTGGGCATTATCAATTCCACCCAGCCTTTAACCTTGCCTTTAAAAAGTTGTTTCTTTTTCCACCTTGGAGGATGAAAAATTGATTGAACAGTGGTATTGGAAAATGACAAGTGTGAAGAATAGTAATTATGAGATATTCCATTTTTGTATCATAGCTAAAGCGATGCAGAGACCATTTCCTCATGCATGCTTTTGTTTGAGGCCTGCATACAGGCCTTTGAGCACCACCATTAACAGTATTATATCACTGTGAAAGCTGGCTTTATGCAGGGCTTTCTGTTGAGTTACCAGAGGCACCCTAAGGACCTTGTGATTCTTGTGGGAACGATTAGCATGGAAATAGGTACTAGTGGTGCAGTTTCCTACAGCGTTGCTTTTCCTTTGTACTTCAGAAAAGGCCCTGAGAAGGAAAGCAAGGACTAATAGGTAATGTCAGTGCCCAGTATTTGTCGCTTTCTTCAGAGGTGGTGTTTAATGAAAAGTATAAATCTGGAGTACACTGAATGATGTGTGTTTGGGTACATCAAGGTTGTCACTAGTTGCGGTACAATTTGAGGCTTAGAAAGAAAAATCTTGTTAGTGGTGTTTCGAAGATAGTCTCATACAGAAATACTATCATACAGTGTCTTGGCTTTCAGACAGCCTGGTTATTACTGTTTTTTAAGAAGTTTTACTTAAGGAGCAAGTGGAAATGACAAGTTCTGGAGAGTTTTCGTTGTTGCAACCCCATGTGCTATTAGGTAGTCATTGAGAATCACATTAGCTCGGTGCAGACTTTTTGAGCATTGAGGCTGGAAGGCCACATAGATCAGGAGGGGACGACCTAAAATAGGTTAGCAATAGCAAAACACTAACCATGCTAATTGTAATTCCTGTGAAATTGCCACATGATCTGGTGTCCTACTGAAAACTTTATTGTAAGACAAGATCACGTTTTCCACAAATGTGGGCAAACTCCAAAGCCCCATATTTGTGATTTGTAGGCCTCGTATACTTAGGCATTCCTGAGGGGATAGTGTTTGTTTTCAGATCTTCTGTGTATATATTTTATGTAAGAATACTTTTTTTTTTGTTAGTGGGCCCTCTGGCAGCCTGTTACTGTAGTGGTGTCGTGTCTAGCTAGAAGAATTCAAGCCAAGTTTATTTGAAGAAGGTTTATGTGAGGTGGAAGAACTGACAGAAATAACATCATTTTAAAACTCCATTTTTTTTTTCTTGAGGCATAATTAGTTCTTTATGTTGTTGGCGGTAACTTATGGCTCTTCATGTTCTACTCTTCTGTTAGTCAGAATGACAAATTAGGAAACTCTTTGGTAGCCTGCTTGGATGCATTTTATGTGAAGTACTGTTTGATCTACAAAAAAAAAGTCCTAGTATTTTTTTCGTGGATAGTGCCATAGTGCCATGTTAGTATTACCCTCCTGCTCCTCTTCCCTGAATCAGCATACATTACTTAGTGATGTGTGCCCTCTGCTATTCTGAAATCCTACATTCTGTACTAATGAAGGGATTAGGTATTTGTTTGGTTTTTAAAAGTCATTATAATGCTATTACTTTATTACTACTGTTTTTAATTTCTCCACTGATACTCATTGCTGAGGTCAGTTGCCCTCTTAAGTGAATATTCAGAGAAGGAATGTGGTTCTATACATACAATTTTTAATGACAGTTGAGAGACATTTTATAAAAACACCAGTTTCTCCTTTTTTAGAGATTTGATTATAAAGTCAACCAACCAAGCAGTCAACCAAAAAAGGAACCAACCACTTTCACAGGGAGTTACCACAGATTCTTTTCTGAAAGTGAGGACTACATACCATGTAAATTAGTTTAAACATCGTAGTTGCTATCTCTGCAAATTTGCAGGAGGCAGCAGGTAAAAGGGAACTCGTGTGCCTACAGTGATTATGCAACTGGAAGGAGATTATTGTTATGTCTGGAAAAACAGTTAATACTCTGCAAAGTGTATAACGTTTCCCTCGTTTTGTTACACTTAAAGCTGTGGTTTACTAACTATTGTATTTTCATTTATTCTATGCCTACCTCCAGAAAAAGGCTAATATTTTTTTTTTTCTCAATTTTGTTCACAGCACACTTGAGATGTATCTGAGTGCTGGGGCCCCCCATACACACAGACTCTAGAACTCCTTGTCTGCCTCGCTGAGTCTCGGTGAGTTGACTGTTAGTTATTGTGTTTTGTTGGATTGCTTTAGTTTTACCTCCTTCACCAAGAACTTTGATGTGAGATGTCTCAAACTGATTGTGTGGATACAGTGGAACAAACCTGGTTTTAAGTAATGTGTGATGTTGCAGTCAGTAGAAATATGTACACTTTAGAGACTTTGAACAGTAGCACCCAAACTGGTTATGTGCCAAGACTGGAAACAGGACTTTGTGCTGAGAAGGGCTGAAGGAGATCAATGTGATGTTCCTTCCCTTGAAGTTTGTTTGATACTTGATCCTTTAACCAAGGAACTGATGTTTTTCGAATGTGCTGATTACGGTCTGTCTTACAGTGAAGGTTGAGAATGAAGTAATACACGCTCTTCCATCCAACTATCTGCACTAATAAATTACTTAAATTGAGGGCTGAAATAAGTATAATGACACTTGATGACTTAAACTGCTTGTTGCTCAAAAATTACTGTCTGATGGCTACATGAGGTAGTGCTGTTCCTGTTTAACACTGCTCAGAAGAAGGGATAATACTGCTGGGAATTAGGAGAAGGGACCCCTGTGGATTGTTTAAATGCAGACTAATAATAGTTCGGTAGAATAGTGAAAAAGTAGAATATAACTGCTGTATTTTTACTTTAGTCATGTTTAATGTATCAATATACTTACTTGGTATAAACCTTTGACAAATACACATTTGAGATTTTATGTGAGAACCTTTTCAGGGTACTCATGAATAAATGTTGTCTTTTAACACATAGAGTGACTTATTAAGGTCGGAAATATGTATTTTTGAGGCTTGCACACTAAATATAGAGGTGGGGAATGAGCCAGCTAAGAAGGGCTTCAGTTGTTTTGGGCATAGCTGTTTGTACAATGCTGGCCATTTATGGGTAAAATTATGTATGTCTACATAAAGTATAATTTCCTCCTTTGTTAATTACATTGAGCAATTTTTTTTTTACAAGCTAACAATGCTTTTCTTTAAACTTACTCAATTTTCTAGCATCAGTGGATGAAAACAGGTTTAAGAAGCTTTTCTGAGCTTCTGTTTTTCTGCCTTTTTCCGTGGCTGTTCTGATAGCAAAAATTTGCAGTTCACTGCATTCAATGAACTTTGTAATATTTGTTGAATAGTTTGTTTGTACAATATATTAACTTGAGAGTGCTGTGCCACGTAGATGTTGTTTATTGCTTGCTTATGTGCACTTACTGCTTGCACTGTATTATTTGTTTAAAGTACTTCTCAGAGCTGCATCATGATCATAATGAGTGCATGCTGGTTTTCTCAATAATAAGCTATATTTGTGATCATTTAAATTAATTGTTTAAAAAGAAGAAAATATCTCAAAATATCTGCTTTTTCTTCAAGTGAATAAAAGACTCGTAATATAATGAGTTGGGTATGACTAATGAAGAAAGAAAAATGCCATTGCCAAAATTCGCCCAAAGAGAACGTGAAATTTTGTTGTCAAATTGATAGCATGTTTGTTTTCATTTCAGACATCTTGATTGTAATTTTCTATTAAACAAGGAATATGTTAGATTAAAACTGAAAAAGGTAAATACTCAAAAATCAATTTGCATATAATTACCTTTTTTCCTAATTAATCTGAGTGGGAAAATAATCCACAACCTTTCTTTTGCTTAGTGCTGCTAAATTCTCTACCACACTTCCAAATTTTACTTGTTACAGCACCAGAAAGTAATCTGGTACCTCTACAGATACTGACTAAAACACGGTTGCTGTTCTTGAAAAGTTCACAAGTTTTAATATGAGCAACTAAAAGGTGAAATTTGGTATATAATATGTAGAGTGATAACAGTGAAGAAGAAACCTGTGTTAAAAATGGATGTTGTGAAATGATTCAGAAAGTAAGGAATCTACCTTTGCCTGGAAGCAGAGAGGCCATTTTCCCAAAGAATATCCTGATGCTCTAAATTGAATAGTTATTATTATCCATATATTCCTGTGATAGTGAAAGAGGGCTGCAAATTTTGGTTCCTTTAGACTCTTGGAATTGATATCGTTGAATTCTGAAGTCCTATTGTTTGATTTATTCAGATGCTCTCCCTCATTGAACAATATCAGTTGCAAATGAATTTATGCTAACTAGTATACCAACTTGATATTATACTATGGTATGTGAAGTTAGGAAGGATATGCCAGCTGGAATCTCCTAAGTCCTGGCCTTGGGTTTTTAATGGGAGCTGCCTGCGGAATAGTTGCTGTGTTTCACTGGGCATCATGATGCTGTACTGTGAGTGTGGCTGGACTTGTGTTCTTGCAGCCTC
>PPHD01030239.1:0-10384 GCA_002909625.1 Bambusicola thoracicus
TTTTTTTTTTTATTATTTTTTTTCTCCACATAGAGGGTGATGACGCGCTGGAACTGGTTGCTCAGAGAGGTTGTGGATGCCCCATCCCTGGATGCATTCAAGGCCAGGCTGGATGTGACTCTGGGCAGCCTGGTCTGGTGGTTGCTGACCCTGCACGTAGAAAGGGGGTGGAAACTAGATGATCTTTGAGGTCCTTTTCAACCCAGGCCATTCTATGATTCTGTGATTTCAGTGAGAGTGGGGTTGGTCTCTTCCCACTGGTGACAGGTGGCAGGACAAGGGGAAATGACCTCAAGTTGCACCAGGGTAAGTTTAGGTTGGATATCAGGAAAAAAATCTTTACAGAAAGGGTTGTTAAGCATTGGAATAGGCTGCCCAGGGAGTTGGTTGAGTCACCATCCCTGGATGTGTTTAAAAACCGTTTGGATGTGGTGCTCAGGGGCATGATTTAGCGGAGGGTTGTTAGAGTTCGGGTAGTATGGTTAGGTTGCAGTTGGACCTGATGATATTTAAGGTCTTTCCCAACCTGAGCGATTCTATGATTACAAAATGGATTTTTAAATAATTTGTAAATTAATGACCTGATGTATACCGTATATGATTATTTTATTTTAAACTATGATTTATTGCAGGGGTTTCCAGTGGAGATTTGTGTGGTGTGTAATACGTTGTATATGCTGATGTTTTGATTTGAACCTGGAAGACCTATATTAAGTTTGATTATGTGCAGGTATTAAAATGGCTTCCAGTCAGCAGTAATCAATCATAATAAATGACACATGTTGATACTCGGTGTAACTCCACTCAGTGCCCACGGTAGTGTTCTGATTTGAAGCAACTTCCTGCACAGACTATTAAGTTGAACACATACGCACAGCTTGCTGAATTTAGTTGACTGGCGGTTTGCTGTTTGGCTTCATGGTTCCACGCAAGCTCTGCCTTTGAATGTATAATGAATGAGCCTGAAAAATGAGGTGTCCGGAGTTTTCAGCTATTATCTGCAAGACACAGTGGTCGGAAGTGCGGAAGACCTTTGGAGGTAAGACTGAGAGGGGAAACCAGCTTTAAATCACTCCAGGGAGAGCTTCAGAACACCAGAACCCAAAACAGTACCTCTCTATTTTCAAAGCGGTGTATGCAGACAGAGCTGCATGACTCTCATTAAGTTCATTTGAGTCGTGCAGCTAAAACCCCATGTGATGTTTTGAAAACGTAGGGAATAAAAACGATCTTAAACCAGACATCTGGGCTTCTATCCAGTTTTCCGGTGATAACTTCTGATGCATGCAGTTAATAAAGCATCATCCATGGGCTAAATTATTAAACTCCAGAACTCTTTGTGGAAAACTTTATGAGTCAGTTTTATCAGAAAAGCTGTGTGTGCTCTTCAGCAACCACTGCTGACCAGAAGGCCATTTTGCTCTTGAAGTGTGTTCACCAATTTCTTCCCCTGTCCTACTTTTCACTTGTCTTTTGACTTGTGCCTAAAGTTCTCATAAGTCTGTAACTGTGATTATTCCTTCTTCTCTTCTGTTAATTTCAGGGGAAATCTAATACAGCACCTTTGAGAACAACATTTCATTATTTAAAAGCGTTTAGCCTGCAGATTTTACGAGTTGTCTTTATAATATCCAGATATATGTGATACTGTGAGCTTGCCATAGAAAATGAATGCTTTTTATTTGTCATGCCAGGTGCTTTGCTCTTTGTTTTTTTTAATCATAGGAACCTCGGAATTTCAGAGTATATGCTCAAACTGTATACATATAAACTGATTTCTTCAGAGAAGTACACTAGTTTGCGAGAAATTACCCAACAGTAGCCCTGACTCCGCACTTTCTTAAATCTCTGGTCTTTGACATTGGGCAGAAGGTAAAAGCTTCTATGGAATATAAAGACCTGTCTTCACACACGTGATCTGTTTCTTACTATCTAAGCCTGAAGCCTGGAAAGATGTGCAGCGATCACATTGTCGTTCTAGGAGCAGGCTGCTGGTTTCAGCTGAAGGTTGAAATAACTTCTGCTGTGTTTCAACAGGATGAGAAATATTTCAACCCCAAGGAGGGCAAGCTGATTGTGGGGTAGTTGAGATGATTAAAATCCAGCTGCTGTAGTTTTCATTTCAGAAAATATTTCCTAACTTGTCAAATCCTGTTTGCTTCAAGATTGATATGTTCAGTAGTCTTCTAATAGTAATATTTCAGCAAAAGGGACACGTGTTCGTGATAGAACCTGATACTGACCACAGAAAGAGGGTAGGGGACAGCTTTTTGGGAATGCCAGAGGTTGCCAAAGATCAAACCTTTGAATATCAGCCCCTTGCTATGGACTCTGCTCCAAGCAAGTGCAGCCCAGGAATTAGCTGTATCACAGAAGGGCATTTCTGAGGCTGGGGCTTTTCCTCTGTGTTTTTTCCCACACTGACAGTGGAAAAAAAAAAAAAAATCTCTGAAAGGCAGGATGACTGATGCAAGTAGCTATTTGTTATCTTAAAATTATCTGAGGAACTAACTCCATGGCAGTGAAAAATGGATTGTATCATGTTCCTAGGGAATTGGATATATCAAGAAAGACTAAAAGAAAAGCTTGGGAGTTAAAAGCATTAATTGTATTTAATAATTTATCTGAAAAAAAAAAAAAAATGCTGGATTACTAAGGATAGGTTGGCCATGGCTGTATGTGGTGATAAATTCTCTGCTGTTAGAGCTGAGCAGCTGAGATAGATCCCAATGTAAAGTGGTTTAAGGTTTCTTCTAATATTTGAGTAGTACAAGTGTAATAATAAGCTTTTTCCCCCACCTCTCAACCTTCAGTGCTGAAATCCCCAAGCAGTGAAGCAAAGGCTATTTCTGACATCCTCTCTCTCCTTGTGTAGTCATCCAAACTATAAACAAACGTTCACTTGCCTGCCATATGAGCTTGACTACACAAGGAAGTTACAGTGGTTTAACTGTGATGTGATTGTAAATCCATTTAAATTGGTTCCAAATGTTCTGTGAGCACTCTAAGCCTGATTTATACTGAAATGATAGTCTGGATAACTTGTTCTGTGGACTTGCAACCTGCATTTTAAATTAATTTAGTTGATTGTTGTGCTTCAGTATGGAATACATACCCTTAAATGCAACATTAAATCAGCGTCTGTTGTGATATCCTATTTGGAGTTGAAATGATCAAGAAAGCACTCCTGAGTAAGTGGAGTCTGGGAGAGACACATGCAGTAAAAGTAGTTTCCTTTGTTTAATTCCAGATGGGTCTCTGGTGAGTTTTGAAGAACTGATAGATACTCTGTGTTTGTCAGTTCTTTGTGTCCATATTGCTCAGTGTTAGCACCCTGTGGAACAGTAAGCTGGATGTCTTGTGCTCCTTTGTACTTGGTGTGGGTAGACCAAGAATGATTTGTCTTTAAAAAACAAAAACAAACAAACAAAAAAACACCTTTGAAATGCCATAAAAAAATTAGTTCTGTGTTTATAGTGTGAGTGGGGGCCTGTGCTGTGAATATAGGAGCAAGATAAGAGGATGTTTGTGGGCACAAAACCTGCCAAGACAGCTTGAAGGATTGGACTACATGGGATCAAGGTACCAGATATCAAACTAGCTGTGAGCCATATGTATGGAGAGACATTTTCATAGCTTAAACGCCACTGGAGAAATCTTCATGACACCTGGATTAAAAGACTTACTCTCTTAATTTTTGTCATCCTTGAGAACAAGTATCTTTTCCCATCATTGTCTGAAGAGTGATCTGGGCTGCCACTGCTTCAAGTCACCAGCCCTATCTTTTAAAAAGAGCCAGTAAAAATCTATTGTGAGAAAAGTATTCAGTATTGCTTACTGACCAGCTGGTAGAGTTGTAATTTAAGGAGAGTCATTCCTTCATCCCTACTGACTCTTGGGGATCCTATTCATAATGTTCTTTCTCCTCACTGGTCAGGTAGGTCCTGACAAATAAACCACAGTGTTTATGAGAGCTGAAGAAGTAGAGCTATTGCACATTGCTGCACAGGCAAGGCGCAGGAGATGTACAACATTTCCTAAGCTGGATATTTGCAAAAACAGAATGAGTACCTGTCAACTGCCTGTTCCGTGCTCTTCCCATCCAGAGGGACCATGATAAACTTGAAAGGTAGGGCAATGTGAACCTGATGAGGCTCAACAAAGCCCAAATGTAAGGTCTTGCACTTGGGTTGGGGTAATCCAAGACATATAAACCGACTGGGAGAAGAGCTCATTGAGAGCAGCCCTGTTGAGAAGGACTTAGGGGTCTTGGTTGATAAAAAAACTTAATGTGAGCCACCTGTGTGCACTCATAGCCTGGAAGGCAAGTGGTTTCCTGGGCTGCATCAAAAGAGGAGTTGCCAACAGGGACGGGGAGTTGATTGTGCCCTTCTGTTTTACCCTCATGAGGCCCCATCTGGAGTACTGTGTCCAGGTGTAAGAGCCTCAGCACAGGAAGGATGTGGAACTTTTGGAGAGGGTTTAGAGGAGGGCTATGAAGATGATCAGAGGACTGGAGCACCTGTCCCGTGAAGACAGGCTGGAGGAGCTGGTCTTGTTCAGCCTGGAGAAGGCTGTGGGGAGACCTCATTGCGGCCTTTCAGTATTTAAAGGGAGATTATAAACAGGAGGGAAATAAACTGTTATACAGGCAGATAGTGATAGGACAAGGGGGAATGGATTTAAACTCAAGTAGGGAAGATTTAGATTATATGTCAGAGGGAAGTTTTTCACAGAGAGGGTGGTGAGGTGCTGGCACAGGTTGCCCAGAGAGTTTGTGGATGCCCCGTCCCTGGAGGTGTCCATGACCAGGCTGGATGGGGCCCTGGGTAGCCTGATATAGTTCTTGATCTGGTGGTTGGGAACACTGCCTGTGTTAGGGTGGCTGTAACTGGATGATCCTTGAGGACGCTTCCAACCCAAGGCACTCTGATTCTATGAAATATTGCAAGGATAGAGCATGGTAGTTCCACTCAGGATACAAATTTCCCATTGTTTTTGACCACGCTTTGAGGTCACGTACAGACAGTATTTCCACACTTAATGTGTTTGCCAAATTTTCAAGTAAGTTTGTCTGTGGCTTGTTTTTCTTCATAATTTTTTCTCAAGTTGATTAAAAGACAGCAAATAAAATCATGGAATTGTTTAGTTGGGAAAAGATCTCTTAGCTCTTCAAGTCCTACCATTAACCTAGCACTGGCAAGTCTACCACTAAACCACGTCCCTCAGCACTATATCTACATGGCTTTTAAAAGCATCTTCATTCTCAGAGTTACTACGTCAGTTTGATCATAGGCAGTGGCATTATTTGTAGACCCTGCTCTTGTGTTGTCCTGTCAAGTGCCATCTCAGATTTTCATTGTGTGTAACCACTCAGTATGTTCTTATGGAGCTTGGTCAATAGCTGGAGTTAACAGAGGATGTATCCCTGATGCATGTTCAGAAGCAGTTTGCTAGTTGTCATTTGGTTGGATATCTTTTCCTGAGTGGCTCGTGATGGGATACATAAGTTAGCTTTGCAAAAACATAATTTGCAAAACACTGTGTAGTTAAGAACTAGCTAGTAGCAAATACTGACAGTCTGCCATAAAGTCTGTTCTCTCTTTTTTGGAGAGTCTTTCATAAAGAGAAGCTCTCTCTGCTGCTGCTTGCTTGCTGTGTTGGGTCAGAGTGTACAGTACTGTCCCAAAGCCAACTGTCCATTTGGACTGAGTTCAAGAGTCACAGAATGGCAGAACCGTAGGGGTTGGAAGGGACCTCGAGATCATTGAGTCCATTCCCTCCCGCTAAAGCAGCTTCCCTACAGTAGGTCACACAGGTGAGCATTCAGATGGATCTTGAATATCTCCACAGATGGAGATGGGCAACCAGTTTCAGTGTTCCATCACGCTTTCTGTAAAGAAGTTCTTCTGCGTGTTAGTATGAAACTTTCTATGCTTAAATTTTAGGGCACTGCTCCTTGTCCTATCCCTACACACCACCATGAGGAGCCTGGCCTCATCCATTTCCCTCCCACATCCCTTCAGATATAAACTTTAATCAGATCCTCTCTCAGTCTTCTTTTCCCCGGGCTGAACAGACCCAGGTTACTCAGCCTTTACTCATAAGGGAGATGCTCCAGACCCTTTACCGTCTTTGTGGCCCTCCACTGGACTCCTGCTAGGAGATCCCTGTCTTTTTTAACATGGGGAGCCCTGAGCTGGACTCAGTATTCTAATGTGGCCTCACCAGGGCAGGGAAATGTGAATGCATTTCTCATGTGCATGAACTCCTAGGATTTAATAATCTAAGATTTCTTATTTAAGCGTTTCAACTTCTTTGTCCACGGCTCTATCAGAAGATATAGCGCATGATTTAAAAGCATACTAAGAATTTCTTCATATGTATTGCAGTGAAAGAAATCTAATCGCTTTTGAAAAGAAGTTCAAACATTATTTCTTTATGGTGAGAAGTACATCAGTAAGTAATTTGCCAGTGAAATGATTGCATGTGCTTAGTCTGCTGCATATTTTGGCAAAATATCTATTTTGGATCTAAGTCTTTTAGCTTCAGCCAGCATGTAAAGAAACAATTTTAGACTTAATTTATTAATGTTGCATTTAATTTGGACATGAGAGGAGTGGCAAGGAGAACAGGAGAGGTGCCTTTTCTTACTAAGTCTTAAGGCAAGAGATACCATGTTTAAAAAGAAAATGGTAAATCTTATCTACTTCAGTTTGCCCCAACGACCAATAAAATGATTATATTAGAAAATAAAAATAGAATAAGTGTAAGATGATAGGTACTAGCAGGAAGCTTTTCAGATTTCAGCATGTCCTGATAGTCTGGGGCTCGAAGCTAGTCTGTGCTGCAATGCTTGTAGGGCTGTGAGTAATGAAAAACATGGGCTGCTTGTGGGGTTACCACAGCGAAGGCTGACTGCTGTCAGTGTGACAGAAGGTGAGCTGCGGTTTCTGTAGTGCTCTGGTTTTCTGTCACTAATTTTGCTGTTTTCCTCGGGTTCCAAGCTGTCAGAAAACTTTATATAAACATCTTTGAAAAAGTAGCTTAATTCAAGGGCTTACAGACACTGAATTTTATTTCACAGGGAGAAAGGGGGGAAGCTTAGACTTGCAAGGGGAAATTGGCAGTTGATGTAGCTGTAATAGGGAATCCTGAGGGGCCTACAGTTGCAGACCTAAAATGACCTTGCTACTGAACTGCTCCTATACACTTAATTCAGCAGCTCGGCAGAAGGCTTCCTTTGTGATGACAAGGAAGGTAAGAGCTGTGAACCCGCATTTGTAAGTGTAACATAAGGGACTCCTACAAATGAAAGTAAGAAGGGGAGGGATTGAAGTGAAGTGTCCTGTAAAATGGGAGTTAGAGAGTGACAGTCAAGGTCTCAGTCACCGTCAGCTTTATTCAGTCAGTTAATTGAAGGAGAACTGGAAATGTTTGGTCCTTGAAATCATAAAATCATTTTGATTACTTGTACGACATGCGTAGGTTTGTATCAGAGACAGAAGAATACACAGTGGCATTCTAATTGCATTAAATGAATATTGATCTCCCTACCACTTTTTAGCTTAATGCTCTTTGCACCATATGCAGATGTAAGTGAATGTATGTGTAAGTACACTGGGAAATTCTCTTTGTTAAGCTACATGTAGGAAACTAAAGCTAAAAGGAAACTGCTAACAACTCAATCCTATGGAGAGAGGCAAGCTTACCCACTAACAATGAACTGAGTCCACTGTCTCTTCCAGAATTCTGCTAGACAGAATTTAAGAACACAGAAGAATAGAATAATGTAAAACAGACTTTTGCAAGGCAGAATGTAAGAATCTATACAGTCTTAGATAACTTGGCAAGAGAAGTGTGTAACAGCAGAGATTGAAGTCATCAGTCTAAGTATATTGTTTTGCTCAGGTCTCTGATTGTTGTTGTTACTGGATTTGGTCCAGTATTGGTGCGGTGTCTTCACTGTCAGTATAGGCCCTCAAGATTGTGTTGTTGGACAAACACTCTGCTGTATTAAAAGCATCAGTAATTAATAAATTATCCATTATATATGATGTCTCTCATCCAGACCTAGGATTAAGAGCAAAAGCAGAACCATTTTCTTAATGAATTACAGCATTCTATGCAGTCCTTTCTCTAATTCAATTGTCTTCCTCCATCCTGCTCTAGCTTCCATCCCTGAGCGGTGCTCTCAGATTCAGAGTTGTCTTTACTGCCTGTTCCTGTGCTCTTGCAATACCATCGCAGGTACTACATGAGTTTGAGTTGTTCTTTTCAGCTAACTTGGGTGTGAAAAAGAGACACTGTGTTCTCAGGAAAAACAGGGAGCTTGTTTGTAACTTCAGGTATATATATGTACATGCTCCAGCTTGACTGAGGTAAGGAACATTCCACCAGTGTCTGAGATGCAGCTCTGCCAGGATACTGGTTGCCAGTGTGCATATTTAAATGTTGGGTGTTCTTTTTTTTTTTTTTTTTTTTTTTACATTTCCCCTTTTCTCAAATAATTTTTATTTGATTTTTTCCTTCTGATTTCTGGAGCCACGGTTGTGTCAAAGCTTCTGGTCCTTGTATGTGCTTATTTCTAAACAGGATGTGCTGCAGTGCTTTATTACATACGGTTCTGAGCTGATCTGCTTTGCTCGGGCTGCAGTGAGTCTTTTGTGTGTGGCCCGGTGTGAAGAACTTTTGTGTTTTTAGCCTTACTTTTGACACGCAGTATTATCAGGCTTCATTCATGAAGCCACGTGTTTTGGTGGCATTCTGTTTGTGTTCTGCACTAAAACTGCTGGCTTGTCAATATCTGCTATAGCGGTTTGTGCTTTCCTTCCCTCTCATTGCCTTTACTATAGAATAGAAGCAGCATCTTTTTCTCCACAGTCTCCTAATCTTCTGTTTGAAATACTGCTTCCCTTTCTCTCTGACATGATTGTTGTTAATGTATTTGAAGTGCTTAGCAAAAATTCAGGTACTTAAGTTGCATGAAGCTGTTGGCATTTCCTCAGATATTAATACAAATTGTTAAACTTGCAATTTTTATCCATTTATTTGAGCACAGTTTGTTTGAGAACAAATTAGGAGCAGAAAACGCGAAGTACTTCTTTCTTTTATCGTTGGTTAAAGATATCACTTAGCTTCGAAAAAGCCATGGGGTCATTTAAAACCATGTAATAGCATGTCCTTATCTTTTCATGTGAGATGTGGGTCAATTACACAGTTCTGAAAGTTGTATCAGGACCAGTCTGGAGTGATTACATGCTGAGGAGATACAGTAATTTCTCATTAATATGTGCCAAGCTATTAATACTCAGACTACACTATTCAGTCCCACAGTGAAGTGCAAGCAGTGATGGTTAGAGAAGTTGATTAGGCAGATCCAGGCGGTAGCAGGGGGAAAAAAAAGAATTTTACATTAGTGAATTGGCTGTGACTGCAGCTGCTGACACATGTTCACATTAACAAACCTTTCCTTACAGCTGCTCTCGGTATGCTAAAGAAGGGAGTGTTAGGAGCACTGTGTACTTGGTAGAAGGCTGATGGCACTGGGGACCCATGGTGGGAGCTCCCGTGGCTCTGCAGCTCCCAGAGGCCTGCTGTGATGTCTGCAGCCCGCGGCACAGTCACTGAACCACTTTAGGCCTAGAGTCAGACTGTGAGTCCCATCACCTCTATGGTGTTTCAAATATAAATGATGAATCAACCCTTGCGTAGCTGCAGCAGCTTTCTTGATAGCCCAGGAAACATGAGGGAAGCTGAAAAATTCAGAATAGAGGTGAATCTGTTTGTAAAGAAGATATGTTCTGAGGAACTGTAATGTATAACCACATCTCTTGTCAAGTACAGGTGCCCTTTGGTAACACAAGGAGTTTCTAATTGTGTTATCTGAGGCTTGCTCCTGCAGCAATTAGCGCTGGAAGAATATGGAGTTGCTAAAACACATAACGCTCAGGGGTGGGAAAATAACCTGCCCTTCCTTTACACTCAGTTTCATCGGGCTAAAAGAAATAAACCTCGGAACAAAACCTGTCTGAGAGCTGTAATGGGCTGCCTGGTCATTTTGCCAACGGTGAGAATACTGAATGCATAAATGTTGCTGGAAGAGCCAACCTTCATGTGTCCCAATGGCTAGTTCGTCTGGAATGTGCTGCATGGTCATCTGTTCGTGTGTGTCATTTGAGACAAGGAACAAAACTGCTAACTACTGGTGACCATTGAGTAGAAACATCTAGGGAGATTTGCTAATTCCCATTTAATTTTCAAGTCTTCGGAATTACTGTGTTTCAGCTGCAAAATACTTCTCGTGTCCCCCTGTTCCTGCCCTGCTCTGCACTCCCCTCTCCTGCTGAGTGTGGGGTGTACTTCTGAGGGACGATGCTGACAC
>PPHD01030240.1:0-10384 GCA_002909625.1 Bambusicola thoracicus
CTGAGCATTCAACCAACAACAATTTCAGAAACAAATAGTCTGATAGCTGCTCACAGCTTCACAAAACTACAGAAAGCTAAGTTTCCATGGGACCCTTGGAGGGGTCAATAGTATATTAATTTCAGAAATTCATTTTTATTCAAACTACAGCAATGACCTAGACTCAAGTCCTGATTTAAGGTATTGCCTCAGGTATTGCTTCAGAGTGCAGCACCTGCTGAGCTAGAAAATCTTCCTTCTACTTTCTCTCCATCTTGATTCTTGGGTTTTGGTCATCACTGTCACCGCTGAATGAAACAGAAATGCACCCAAGGAGATTGGGCTTGCAAGATTACCCTGGATAGGAACTGCCTCTCTCACTGACCTGTAGGAGGATGATAACTACATAAAAACAAACTGTAAGATTTTTTTCAATTAAAGTCTCAAAATGCATACAACAAGCTAAATTTAAAAGATTAGTAGAAGATTGGTACTCTTCTGGAAAGAGTAATAATAATATCCCTTCATACTGGCACAGCAATTCAGTAGAAAAAAGTGTTGCCCATAACTGAGATCCATCACTCCATCATATGGGAAACAATGAAGATTGAAATTCAGTAATGAAAGAAACAAAAAAACCTTGTAGTTCAGTTTCACCATCAGAGTTATGGAAGAGAAAAAATATTCCTCAAAAATCTCTCCTGTACCACAGACCCCTCACACACAGCAACAGCCACATCAGAGAATAATATCGTCATCAACATAAAACTGAAGCTTTAAGAAAATATCCTCTTAGGAATTAGAGTTTTATTAGAAGAAAAACTGTATGTTGATGTAAAGCATCTGAAGATGTCAAAAGATAATTTTTTTTTCAAGCACTATTATTAATTTACTTCCTATCAAGTACCAAACTATTCATACAAATATACTTGCTTTAAAAGAAGTCAACACTGACATCCCATTTGTATTATTTGGCTGCTTGAAATCTTGGAGAGCTGGCATAAGATCTGTCAAAGCAGAGGTTTGTTCAGCTCTTTTTTTGCAACAAATATGAATTACATACTAAAAAGGGTGGAACTTCATTAAATCCTTCTTTTTTCTCAGCAACCAACTCATGGCAAGACATAATTAGATCTAACATAAAACACAACAGGTAAAGCAGAGTCAGCAAGATAACTGCTCCCCAAGTGAACATGTAAAACATACTTACTGTAAAACAAAATTATTCTTATAAATGCCAGAATGTAAATTAAGCCTACTTGAGGAAAGGTGAACTCGTGCACTAATATTAGGCAAATTTTCAGCATAGAGCCTGTGCATGGGTTGAGAAACAGATTTACGCTGAGAAAAGTGAACCTGGGGTGAAAAGAAGGGGGAAGCAATGGTCACTCAGAACTCCTGCTTCAGGAAGCCATGGGGCCCTGAAATACCTAGAAACAGAGAGCCACTGAAGAAGTGCATACAAAAGGTGATGTGTGGGAAATCTGAGGCTCAGCATGGAAGGCAAGCTGATATAAAGGGCAGGGTTTCAGTCAAGGTTCCACCATGGGCAAGCAGGGTGAAAATAGCCAGCCTGGTGTGTTTGATCAGCGTTCACCATGAACATCCCCAGCACTGGGGGGGTTCAAGATTAAGCTGGAAAGTCACTTGGATGCTCAGGGTCTGGGAACAGGTCAGCAAAGTGTCTGGGCAGGGATAGATGCAGCTGCAACACAGCTGCCATGGAGCTTAGGCTGGTGTCACACATGCGAGAGGAAAGAAATGGGAAAGGAACATTAGCCACCATGCATGAAAATGGTACAACTAGCATTTTTTCAAATGTATTAATATCAGAATTGTCCCATATCTCTTTGACTTGCACACATAAGCAAATGTAAACACACACAACACAAGAAAATTCACCTTGGGTTAGCCAGTGGAAAAAAAAATTAAAAAACAAAATGGAACATTTTCAGTTTTAACAAAAGAGCTTGTTTTTCTGATAAAGTGTTTTGCAAAAAATCTTGCCCTATGCTTTGTTGGTAAAGTAGAAATAGGAATATAAACTAGGTAATTAAATGAAGAGTGCCAGCAATCAATCGTTACACAACAGAAGAGCCACTTGTCACTAAACAGCACTGCAGTGCTCTATGAAAGAGTTCAGAATATTTTAGAAGATGTTTGAAGTAGAGTAACATCCTTATTTTGAGGGATTTTAATGTAGTTGAAAAAAAAATTAGGAATATTGACTGATTCAAGTTACTGAAAATTAGATAAATAGCTTCAAGCCTTTAGGTAATTATTTGAATTTAATCCAACATTAGTAATTATTATCTATTGTACTTGGTAACTTGTTTGAAATAATCAGGGTCAGCTTTGAACATGAAGAGGTGGCATTCATCTGCCTGATATAGACAGCTGTATGAGCTAATCACAAAGTCTTTGCCTTTAGTTAATGGAGATCTATCTAGTCAGTGTAGCAGAAACATGATTCGCTTTATCCTAGGTAAATACAGTGAATAAGAAAGAGGAATTGCACACAAAAAGTGCCTATTTCCCTTCATCATCTATAAATGGTTTCTTAGGAGGGTCGTTCACATACAGAGAAGTACACTGCAGACCTCCGAGCTCCGAAGAAATGCTCATATTACAAAAGAATATGACTTGTTGCCTGAGAATGGGATTGTACAGCCAAAGGCACAGCATCTGATCCAAACCTTATTCAAAAACACTGAGAAAGCATACTCTGAAGTGAGCAGAATCCGCATCAGGTGATGCAAGACCTGCAATGGTCTTCCACTGGCTGGGGAGAGCCTTTTAGGACACACATACAGCATATTTGTGGGGTGATTTTTAAGCTATCAAATAAAATCTCTCAGAGTTTTCCTTCTCTCTTGTATTTAAACATTGGTAAGAGATGCTTTCACCCAACTCTCTGTATCTGAGAGAAAAAAAAATATTTATACATGATTCTGTCACCAACAAAGATGCTGTGAAGACAATTTTGCTATATCTTCTTAAGAAAAATAATAATAACAACAATAAAAAGAATCACAATGAACAAACTGTACTGACAGGCAGAGCAAAGTGGCATATTTGGTTTTCAAGTCATTTTCACTATTCCAGTAAAAAAAAAAAAAAAAAAAAAAAAAACCAACCTAGTCTCTGCCCAGATAAATAGCTTTGCTTGCATACTTCATATTCCTAAGGCACTTAAACAAAGGAACAGAGTAGTAGTAAGCAGGACTTGTTCAATCTGGTGCTGATAAAAGCTGGTCAGCACACATCAAATAATAATTAATACCAGAGGCATTACAGCTTGCAGAGGATATATGTAGGCTGCTCTGAATGTATTGCCTCCTATTTATTTCGATGGAAATTACAACAGATACAGAGAATATTAAAACTATTTGATAGAGCAATTCTCAGCTACTAACCAGTATTTTTCAAACATCAGCCAATCTGCACAGATGGGCTGACTGAAACGCTCTTCATTTTGTGGTGTGAAAGTTGTGCATGGCTGTCTAGAAAATGACTTGTCTTTCATGTCACATCACCGCTGCTGTGACACACTGCCTCACTGTGCTCACATCCATTGTTGGTCTCCATAAATTTTCAGCAAGCTTTAATGAATGTAAATGGGTGCAATTTTTTCCACATAGAGGAATTCAGTGACACACACTTGCTTCATATGCACTTCCATATCAGCCTGCCCCTCTGCTGCCACCTGTCACACAGCAACAAAATATAATGCCATATTGGCAGGAAGGTTCAGTTTCTACTGACATACCACCAGCATCCACCTCCAATATCGTGGGCCAACCTAATGAAATAGGAGGCAGTGCTTTCAGTGCAGCTCTCTTAAATGCTGACAGTAATTGCATTGTTTGTATTTCATATTCATAGCAAAAAGAAATTATTTCATTATAACGGGTTTTCTTTCAATGCTTGCTATTTAATTTGATACTGTTGTAATACTTTTCTTAGCAATAGTAATTATACTTGTCCACAAACAAAAATACAGTGCTGCATTGGTATCTAGACATTCTTACCATGTTGAAATCTTAAAGTTTGGGGTAAAATTATAAATTGAATTAAGCAGGAAAATAGCTTTGAAGCAGATAGTTTGTGCTGATTTAGGATGAGTTTATAGACACAGTTTTACAAGACCTTCTGCACTGGCACAAAGACACAAAATCCTTGTGACTGGCAGCTTTGAAATCCTCCTACCAGCTACAAAGTGTAAAAAAATATTTTTCCTTGGTCCTAGTTCTGCTTTAAGCCTCGGGGTAAAGAAGATTCCAAGTATTTCTCAGAACTTTCTTAGAGCTATACATCAATGCAAATAAGAAACACAAGTTATTTTTTCCTCTTATATTTTCAAACTGATTTAACTCAGAGCTGAGGAACCTCTGCTCTCCTTTGAACCCTCTATTGAAGCTCTCCACTTCCTATCAGATTCACAAAAAAGTCCTTTTCCAGTCATCAAAGCTTACACTGTACACATTTATACCATCCTATCCCTATCTACTCCCTTCATCTTTCTGATCATCCTTCTGAAAAATGTTCCTTCCTGATGACTTTTAACAAAAGACTTACGTGTATTGGCTGCTCCCTGTTTCCCAGATGAAAATTGACTTCACCCTTAAAACATTCTTTAAATTTCCATTTTCCTTTCCAGACAATGTCACAAGAGTTCTTGAAATTTCTAATGAATAATAATAAATAAGAACTTCTGTTACAAACTCATTCCACTTGTTAAACTCTTCCCTGAAATGTCTACTCTCAATCATTTAGACATTGTCCATACCCTTCCTATTTCTAGCTTTCATGTTGAAGTGGAAATACTATATAGATTCAAAATTTGCAGTCATTCAGTCTTAAGAGTTGTGTTTTCTGTGTGAACTGTCTTATTGAAATCAATAGATACACCAGCAAATTACCAGCTTATGGTTGTGCTTCCTTCTGAATTACCCCAATGACAAATATATTCCTGTCAGAGCATGGGAATGGACTCATCCTTTGCCGGTCTTTTCATTCTGACAGAATGCTTGGATTGAGTGAACCTGAGAGAAACCAGAAAAAAAACTGAAAATTCTAGGTGGAAGTATAAATTAACTGAAATGTGTGATGAATATTTCAGCTCCTTTTCTTCTTTAAGTGCCTACCAGTAGAAGAAATAGTTTGTATTCAGTTTAGGGAGATGTGTCTCTCCACTACCAACCATGAGATCAAAATTATAACGGAAAGATCTGATTTTTCACCAAAAAAAAAAAATTGCTGGAATCTACTTACAATCAGTACAGTTATGGTACTCTACACGTCAATTTATTATCCATTATTTTCTGGTTGTGTATGATATCTTGTACAATAAACCATAACACCTCTTCTGATGAACATTTAGTTTGTCCTTTTACTCTGCTTGTCTTCTCTAAAACAAAAGTAACAACAGTCCTCATTGGTTCACATAATAGAACACAGATGTTAACAAAGTATTTATATTGAGGCCAATAGTCCAAGTGCACCTTCTTGAAAACTTGCAGCAGTCATAAAAATATTCTCCATGTAATGAAAATGGTACAAATGGGGAAATCATTTCATTTTGATTAAATATGGTTTATGTAATCTGTATAGTAATGTATGTTTGATAGTTTCTGTAAAGTCCCACCCCTACTATCATTATTTTGTGTAACTCAGACTCCCAAGCTTGATGCCTGGAGGCTTGCAGGTGCAAGAGGGTGCAAAATCACTCTGCTGAAAATGATTTTCTACAAGGGGAAAAAGAATCAATCATTACAGTATTCTGATATGTCACAAAGGACACTAATCCAAAATAAAGACTTCCTTGTTAAGCAGTAAAATTAGATTATGAATGTGCAAATGAAATGGGACAGTATAACCTCTGTGGTGATCTGAACCCCAGCTCTGGGCCCTATGGGAACAGCAATCAGCAGAGACTACAGTTTTTCATTCCACATTATACAAAACCTAAATTGCAATAACCTAGTAACAATACCCTCAGCATAAATCTCAGAAAACAAAACAAAATCCTTTCCTACTCAAATAAAATATATTTTCACTTTCAGCTCTCCCTTTATCTGCAAGCATGGAGAAGATAGCTGAACACTTCCTAGCAACCTTTAAAGCAAAAATAAACATATCAGTAACAGTTTTCTTGAAGAGCAATAGTGAACCAGAGAGAGTTAGAATAATTAGTTGAAAGATGTTCCACTGACATATATTGAGCTTGTATCTCAATGCAGGAAAATATTTCTCTAGCCACTTCTATTACTTTCCTTTTGCAAAGTGTACTACAACTTCCCAGCTATTCAGATGCAAGGGTTTGACACAGATAGAAGAAGCTATATTAAATTAACCAGGCAATACAGTGGCTATTATAGTTGCTATTGCTACAGTCCAGCAAGTCTAATCTTCTTGCTATGTGGTGGTTGCTAACAGACTATGACTTCCCAATGACAGCCACTATAGAAAGGACCCTTTATCCCTATCTATTTTACAAATTACGTGCAGAGCAATTGTTGCTTTGGTAGTGGAAACCAGCTATTGCTGAGAATACTACTTCTATCTGTTTCAGCAATATTTCTGTACCACTGCTGTCTTATAAAGAAAACTCATCTCACTAACTCAGGATGTGCAGGAAAACAGGATACTTAGACATTCAATACATGCAAAGTTACTGCGCTGTCAGAAGCAGGATGGTTGGACTAGATGATCCTAGAGGTCTTTTCCAATCTTAATGATGCTATAACTCTAAGACAGCTGTGAACACAACATACAGGGTAGCTAGACTTGCTGAGAACACCTGAAGCCCAGTTCTGAAGTATCTACACAACTTCTAGTTCACCAGGCAACAAATTCACAGCTAGCACAAACATCTCTGCATTGTTTAGCATATATGCATAGTCAGCCATCCAGATTAAGGTTAATGATAAATCAGCAGTGTTAAACATCTATCCACTGTTTTAATCTTCCAGAGAATCATAGAATCATAGAATTCTTAGAGTTGAAAGTGACCCTTAAAGGTCATCTAGTCCAACTCCCCTGCAATGAACACCGATAGCTAGATTAGGTTGTTCAGAGCCCCATCCAACCTGATTTTGAATGTCTACAGGGATGGGGCTTCCACCACCTCTCTGGACAACCTGTTCTGTGCCTCACCACTCTCACTTAAAAGACTTTTTCCTTATATCCAACAAAATTTCCCCTCTTTTAGTTTGAAACCATTTCCCTTGTGTGATCACAGCAGACCCCGCTGAAGAGTCTGTCCCATTCTTACTACTTACAGCTCCTGTTTAGATACTGAAAGGCCACCCTCAGGTCATCCTGCAGCCTTCTCCAAGCTGAACAGCCCCAGCTCTCTCAGGTTGTCCTCCTGGGAGAGGTTTCTATTTCGTGGATCATTTCTGTGACCCTTCCCTGGATGCGCTCCAACAGGTCCACATCTCTCCTGTTCTGAGAGCTCCACATCTGGATGCAGTACTCCAGATGAGGTCTCACTAGTACAGATGTATAATAAGGTAAATATTTGACTTCCTGGATATTCTGGAATGAGATTTATCATCATTTTCTGTCATCAATGCACAAGTATAATTATTGCTCTAATTTATTTTTCTGGTTTACCATGAAATAGATCAACACGTGTTTAACTTTCCTGTGAGATTCTTCACCACTTGTTAAATTAGTGAAGCTTTTTTTGTAATCCCATGCTTTTAAACTATTGTGCATTTTACTATTTTTTTAATGTTTTCCTAAAACCAGCTTTTAATATCAGAGTTGTGACAAAGGAAGGTGTATTTATATAAAAATAAAATGCTTTCAAATGACATTCAGAACAGGAGTAATTGTGAAGGAATCTTGCTAAATATTTATGCAAAATTCTGCAAAAGCAGTTTGGTCCAGATTTCCATGGAAATCACAGCAACTTACAAATCTGTATTTGGTTCTCACTGAATCATTCACTTTTCCACATTCACACTGTGGAAAAAGAGAAATAGAAATGTTTAATTTTCAGATAAAATGTGAGAACTTTAATTCATATCTGGCTGAGAATCCCATAGGGTGTCTGATGACTTCAGGAAACGACATTGTTCTCCTCCTCCAAACACACCTACTCTTTCTGTTCAGTTATCAGATTCATTATGTTTTGCAAAATAACACCCTTAATATCTTCTTAAAGTCTATCTGGCTCCATTCAGGTTTTCCAAATCTGAGGAAAATTAGATTGGATTTCTGCCACTGAATCTGGAATGTGTGTGTCTACTGTGACTTTTGTTATTACTTAAACTTCATAGAGACTATCTATGTGAGCTTTCCTCCCTGGCTTTGGAGAACAAACACTTTAGTAATTCAAATTGCCTTTGGTTCTGCTGTTTTCTGACTGACACGGGAAATACACACTTACTTGGATGACCATTTTCCTCCTTTGATAACTCCATGATATTTGTTCTTCTTTCACTCTCTAACCCACTCTTCTTCATATCTGTAATGTAACCACACTGGTCTCTATTAAGTGAGCACAGAACACATTCATCTGATTGTGGTTTAGTGAAGGATGATGGTAGGTCAAGATGTGATACAGACACAAATGAGTAATATACCTTGGAGAACAAAAAAGAGTGTGAAACTATTGAAGGAGCAAAGATGTTTGCAGATGAGACTCTCAGGACATAAACTCAAATAGTGCAGCCTATTTCACAATTATAGAGGCATTTGCAGCTTTCATGTCTGGAAATAAGCAATAGAAGAGTTCTTCATAATATGTGACCTTTGGGCAAAGACATCTCTCTGCTTGACTTCTCTTTAAGCACGAGTCAAGAGCAGGTGTTGAGCTTGTGGCATTTGGTGATTTTTTATCTGGATAATATAATTTAATAACATAAACTTGTCAATCTTGTATCAAATACCAGCATAGCGATTTAGCTCTGCTATTATCCCAATGGATAAGATTGAGAAACTTTGCTCTGCATCTTTACTTACACATATTTTGGACTGCTGGAAGTTCAAGATCTCTGATTTATGCATGAAACTGCATGGGAGTGCCTAAGCAAAATAATGGACAAGAATTCTCCCTCCCTAGATACACTGCATTCCTGGGGAGATTTTGTAAGATGTATAACCCTTCAAGCTCTCAGGAGGATCACAGATTATTTATTTTAAAAGAGAGAAATTTCAGAGGGCAAATTGTAAACTGAAGATTAACAAGGAGTTTCTCAAAGGCGCAAAGGGAAGTTAGATGCCAAACTCACATTAAAAGTCAATAGGATTGGATACTTAATCCCATTAGTCTCTTAGAAAAGCTCTTTCTGAAAAGAAACTTTGATGCTCTAATTAAATTTAGAAAGAGTATTCTGAAAGTTCCTGTGCGGACTTGAACTTCAGGTTCCCTGCATAACTGAACAACAGTTGAAGAATTTGTTTTGAGCTACACAACAGTTGGGATAAAAAGCCAAATATATATGAGGTGTCTTCCTTCACCAGCTGTCCTCCCCTTATATACAAAACACCACGCTAAGCGATGGCTGACCTCTCTTCTGTCAAGAGTACTAATCACCAGTTATATTGCCCTCCCTAACCCTTACCAGCTGTTTTCCTTCCTTGAGCACTGTCTTTTGATGAGAAAAAAATCTTTTTCTTCTCTTCTCTGGTCTTCTTTCTCTAACCTCTGGTTACAGCATAATGCTTGCAAACTGCCTTTCCCTATCATTTTAGGTGTACTCTTTTTTTCTTTTTCTTATTTCATCCACAGCCCTCTGTAACAGAGGTATCATATTCTCTCTAAAAATCTGTTCTTTGGCCTGTAGTGTGGGCTAAGCAAGCTCTCTCCACTATTCACAAAGCTTTCCCAGCACTTGTTCTGTATTTATGCTCCACAGGCACTTCACACCAGCTGACATACCTGTCCCCACAGTACTGTAGAGCTCTGACACATATTGATGTGGCTGCTGACTCGTATCACTTTGTATAAAGAATATATGTACCAGTTTCTCCAACATTCTCTGTTATGGAGACAAAGCTGGAAATAGCACGGAGATTAACCACCTGTTTTTTTCATGCTAAGGACAAGAAAAGAGGGCATACACTCATGACCCATATTTTTATTCTTTAACAATTAATTATCTCCAGTGCAATAAAGAAAAAGAGCAAGGGACACTGAACCATAAGCTTTGGTTAAATTCTGCAGAGCCAGGTTCAGTACTCAGCTAAAGAGCACCAGAGAAAAGAGCATGCTGTATTTGCTGGAAAACCCAGAAGTGGTCTCTAAGCGGCAAAGAGTTCCCAGTGAGACCAGTAAGGATACCAGGTTTCACACACCTGCCACCACAGAAATCTGTCAGCTGAACCTCAGCAAGGTAAAAATTATATACCTGGGAGCTGAAGATAACCCCAAGGAATCAGTAACAGAACA
>PPHD01030241.1:0-10384 GCA_002909625.1 Bambusicola thoracicus
GTTGGAATTCTGTAGAAATACAATGGAGGATTCATTAAGAAATCATTTGCTCATGATATCTTCTTCCTTTCCACATCATTGCTTTGCCAAATTCTTATACAGGAAAATTATTAACAGCTGACAGTTATGTTGTTTTTTAGGTTGTCCTGAGCAGCCTCTTGTCTGAGAGATGCTATGGGGCAAATGAACGCAATTGGATTGAAGGCAACTAACTTGACATCTTTCCAGTGAAAAGTGGTTTAGTTTTAAGTAGTGTTCAGCATCTGAAGTTCTTTCATAGAACTTCTGAAATAATAACTATCCATTTACTTTCATGTCAAAATGTTGTGTTCAGCTCTTCCATGATGTTATTCTTTGAGATATTTGCTTTCTGAGGCTGTTTGGTTATAGTCGTTTGATTGAGAACTGTGTAATTAATGTGACTTAGAAGATTTTTGGGTATCTGCTTAGGAAACCTGATACACAAACATTGACTGGATACATTTTGCACTGTTTACTTCTAATTCCATGTTTTGCAAACACTCCTAGAAGGACAGTTGGAGAGCAAACAAAGGAGGGTGTGAATGCTGCCAGGGAGGATTTGCACGAGGACTGACACATGCAGGACTCCCCTCCTGCCCCATACTTTAAGGGCTGCAGGGTCTCACAGCTGACTTGAGAGACAGCCAGGCTGTACAGGGCAAAGTGGTGAATAGGAGAGGCAGTGACTGTGTTTGACTAAGAGAAACATTTGTATCACATATATGGAAACTGAGATGCTTCCACATCATCCTAGAGCATGTTTTTAGAGGATGGATGCTGATGGGATGAGGCAGAGGCCAGAGAATTTAATAGTAGCTACTGGACATGCTGAGCGCTCACAGCCTTGAGAAGGAGAATCTCAGGCTTGTCAGAACAGCAGCCTTCCTGCAAGGAGTTGGTACCTGCTCTGCTTCTGTCCAGCAGGAAACACAGGAGGGTTTGATGGAGTTAGTAACACCTTCATCTGTTTTTGCAGTCAGGGCTCAGTGTTCCACGTTCAGCACTGGTTTTTCTTCTGGAGGGACAACCTGCATCCACAGTGCTACTGGTCTGTGGCATAAATAGGAGCCTAAAATGGAAATACTACTGATGGCAGAACAGTAAACAAGAATGAACAACTGCAAGTTAATGCATGACTACAGGAAAGCACCTGAATTTTACACAGTTACAACCTTCAAACCATCTGCATGTGGGTTTTAATCTTCATTTTCAGTATGTGAATAGTACTCCTTATAGCTATGGTTTCTAACACCTCTTAGAAGACCTCATTGTCCACTGTCACTGGTATCCAGGCTTATGCTGCTGAGATGGAATGCTGCGTATCTGCCTTTGATCAGTGGCTGAAAATGTCAGCACTGTGAGTTAAGCCATCATATTCATAAAAGACAGGTTGTTTTTTTCAAAGTAAAAAGCAAGCAAACACTATAAAGCAATCCTAAAGCTTCTAGTTGCTGTAGATGAACAACTTACAACTAGCAGAAGGGTTGTCTTTGAATTAGATATGTTTTTTATTCCAAATTTCCCAATAAGTAAGCCTTGTATTTCCTGAGTGGAAATTTTCAAGGGCAGATTAGCTAAATTCTCACATATGTCCCACCTGCAGTGAAGATGCTTTGCCCTCTCAGGGCATATGTGCTTGCTGCACTGCATCTATACACCTTTCAAGAAGATTTGAATGGACTTACCTTCCACTGCCTGTAACTGTGGCTTCAGGCCATGTGACTGGGACCTGGCTTCTCTCAATGTCACAAGTCTATGTGCTGTCACCTCCTGCCCATAAAGGGAGGGAGGGATGACCACTTTTGCAAATCCCCTCGGTTAGATTACAGTGAAACTGATACCCAGAGACTAAAGACAATCATCAATTTTAATGATAATCTCTGTACTACAATTATCTTAAAAGTGTTGACACTCTTACAGTTGTATCTTTCTAAGCTGTGCAGATGAACTCAACAACTTTATAAGAAGTTGAAATAAGCCTTGTGTTACTCAGCAGCTTTGTGAGGGGGAAAAAGAGGGGTGGGGAGGGGAAGAGGGATGGACAGAGGAATAAAACGCCAGTCTGTTCCAGTGTTGGTCCAGCCACAGGGGGTCCCCTCTGTCTGTGAGAGTGTTCATCTGGAAGTCCTAAAGTTCTGAAGTCTCCCTGAGCTTCTCTCAGACATGTTTTTATGCCTGCTGGATATGTGGCATTGACAATCAGCAAGTTCACTGTCACCAGCTCCACAGTCAAAACTCCGCAATCAACAAAGCTGTTTGAATGGGGAGTTTTGGCCAAAGCAAGGCCGCCCTGTCTCCTGAGGGTTCCCTCCTCCAACCATATCTTCAGCCGTTAGCCTGTTGTCATGGCAATGGTTTTATCTTGCAACTGTTTGAGACAATGTGAGGCATACCACAGATAAAGGGTTTTTCGTTGGTCTGCTTCTCTGAGTTACATAAGTTGCCTGTCACTGTGCGGACAGCATGGGACAGAAAGAATGAGGATGTGAGAATGACTGGGGAGGAATATGTGTGTGAGGAGGGAAGTTTGAACCAGATTTGTTTGTGATGTGATGAAGTTTGCAAAAAAAAAAATAACACTGAAATGTTCACCTTCTCTCTCTAATGGCTTTTGTGCTAATAATGTTATTTTTAAAAACACTTTTTACTTGTTTTCTTTCCCATCTACATCAGATCTGGATACAGCCTACTCTTGTACATTGTGCTCCCTCCTCACTGCACTTCTAAAGCCTGCTTACTGCAGAGTCATGTTCTTGTTTGTGCTTTTCTTACTGGATTCACAGTGGTGTTAAATTTGTTGCATCCTCAAAACAGATCTTCTATTTATCACTCTTACCTATTGAACAAAGTCTCTTATATTAGTGATATAATGGGCAAACAGCAACAGCTCACAAGGTTTTAACATAGCAAGAGAAGCAGAACAAGCCATGTGATTATTCTGTTTTTAAGAACCCCTCTATACAGAGATCCTTATTACTATATGAAGCTTATCTTGTTTTTTTTTTCCTTACATCTCCTAAGTGATTGTGTATTGCAATGTCATTCTTCATTTCAGCCTATAGCTTTCTTTTTTTTTTTTAAGCTTTGGTTCAGTTTTAATTATCCTGGATGCAAAATGTCGGTTTGTCTTTTTTAATTCTTCCCATCTCTATTACACTGACTAAGTTACACATCAATTTACATGACAAATGGCAGACTTCAGATGTGGTGCATTTTCTGTTAGGTGAATACTCTCCAGCGCCCAAAGGATGCTGTGCTGTTCTTGTGCTTCTCTTCTCCTTCAGCTCATGTGGAGACCTGCCTGGCCCCACGCTCACATTTCTCCTCTGCGATTTCAGTGCCATTGGCAGACGTATGTTTTATTTACATTCTTTCGCACCGGACTTGTCTCTCTTCATAGACACGAGTTTCTCACAGCTCTTGGTTATCAGGTTATGTGTGAGGAGGGCTGGATATTGGAAATTATCAGAGAATTTAGGGCTGCCTTCTTGTGTGTATACTTATAAGTCATTTATTCCTATGACTTTAACTAGAGCTATATTTCCTGTTAGTATCTTACTATCTTATATCATAGTATTTTACAGCAACCATGAACATAAAATGCAGTAGACTAAAGCGATAGACTGTTCAACTGAGAGATGGGCTGGGCAGAGACAAGTACAGGACTTACTGCTTGAAACATAGAAGAAGCTGCATATAAAGTTGTCTCCTCCTTCACAGTAAGATGAGACTGCAAGCAGCCTGCATGAAATCCTGACATCAGTAGTTGAACTGTGTGCATGAAGCGTGAGGTCACAGTATGCTTTCAGGAAGAACACAGCTTTCCCATCAGACAGAGGACATTTTGATTGCATTAATAGCTGGCACTCAAAATTTAAGAGAATTTTTGAAACATGGAACCCAACCTGATTTATGTATTTCTGCAGGAATTTTGATTTTTATAAAGCTATCGCAGATAACTGGCACTGCAACTTGTAGTTAAGCCTTGATCTGGTACTTTTTGATAGAAAGAGAACTCTACGGCTTCATTCAAGCATGGGTATTTCAAAGCAGATATTTGCAAACTCAGAAAAAAAGACCTTTTCATTAATCCATCATTCTGGAAACAGTCACACTAACCCACAACCACGTACAAATACAAAAATCCTAATGGGACTATTTTCTTACTAAGCTTGTAATAGTTTACATTCACCTAATGGCCTGGGGTTATAAGCAAACTGCTCAATTAGAGAATTTAGGCTGGTTGCCCACATATTTTAGAGCAAATTATCCCTTCACAGATGCAGAACCCCCTATATAAAATGCCTAAACAGTATTTCCTGTCTTAAAAAAAAAAAAGTAAAAAAAAAAAGGCAAAAAATACTATTCCCTAAATTCCCACCTTAACCTACCAAGTATTTCTCTTTATGCAGGCACAGCCATATTTATGGAGAGATACTTGTTTTTGCCTCATATAACTGAATCTAGACCCTTCTGCTAGAATGTTTTTAACCTTCTGAGCAGCTAAAAAATGCTGATGCAACTTTTAAGTTTATTTTGGCGAGTTTTTGAGAAGTAGCTTCTCACTCTCCTCATTAGTGATAGTGAAACACAGGAGGTCTTCTTCAGGTATTCTGGCCTTCTGAAGCTCCAAGGATAAAAGACCATCCCCTTCAAAGGGTACTCTGAATTCGGAGTTCTCTTTTAGCTCTTGTACTAGTACTACTTTTTCTACTGCTTCTTTTATTTAAAAGAGGGGCTGATGATTTCAATCTATAAACACCTATTAAAAGTTCCTCACCCTATTATGCTGAGCTGCTGCTCTTAATTGTATACAGCTGGGTGGATCACTGAATTCTTTCAAACACAAAGAATTTGAAACTACAGTGATCCCAGTTATCAGCTCCTCACATCACACTGACTTCTGGAATTGAGATAAGTGTGACTCTGTGTGCAGAGAGCCAGCATCTCCCTCAAATGGCTCTGGAAGCAGACCAGATGCAGTCCCCTTCACAAATGGAAGTATTTCATGTCTATGCTGCAGGTGACTTGACTTCTGTGAGCATCAGTATGGTGCATTTTCTCCAGTCTGAGATCCAGGCTGAAGAGTCAGGTTGCTGCTATCTTCTGCCTCACTGAACTGTTTTGAAGCATATGGAGGCTTTTTCCTATGATGTCAGTCAAGACAGGAGGTTGGTCCTCTAGCACAGGGTAGCTAGATGTCCTCATGAAAAATACTGCTTAAGTCAAAGAGCAGGTTGTGTTCATCTGAAGGCAGGATTGCGATCAAACTATGATCCTGTATGTAATATCTTTTAACTTAATAACTGAAGAGCCTTTTTGTAAAGCAACAGGGCAGTGAGGAAACATTCGAACACCCAAGCATGTCTTAGAGCAGCTGTGTCCACTATACTTGATATGCTTAACATTTTTGGTTGTAACTGCCTTGCGCATTGTAAAGCTTTGCATAGTCTGATCTTCCGTAAAAGTCGGAATCTGTGGGTTTTCTTCAGTGTGGCACACAACATAAACTGTTGCTTTTGAAGGTATAGGTGTTATAATGTTAAGAGAACAGAATGTTATCCTGGACGTGCACACAGCTCAGATAACACAAACAGTGATTAAAAAAAAAAAAAAACACTTCCTTGTGATTTGCTTGCCTGCAAAAATTGTGAAGGGAAATTGCAGAAAAAATAGTCCAGAATTGCCAAGTAATCTGAGGTGTCACAGATGCATAGGAGGAGATAGGCATAGAAAAAATGTCTTTTTATATTCCATTTTTCCTCAGGATACCCAGAACTGTGCAGAACCCCGCTAGCATTTTGGGAAACAACCAGCTAACATATTCCATTTAGGAATAAGGATGAAGGATTAGGATCTAAATTTGCTTGAAGAATAGAGAAGCTGCAAACTCAAGAGTAAGGATACTGAAGGATGAAAAGTGACGTGAGTGCGGTACAAATAGTTGAGCACAGCATGAAGAAGCAAGGAATTATTTCAGATGTAAAGCAATGAATTAATAGATGTCAATGCACGTATTTTTGTAAGCAATGCTGAAGAAGGAATAATTCAGGAAATACTGGAAACTTCAGGAGAAATTTAGAATCAGTGGCCTGCAGGTGAGTATTCTCCTAATAGGACAGTCATGTTCTTAGGGGAGTTGGTGACAGTTCTGTCAGTAGGGATAGGATAATGCTTGGGAAAACTCTTAATTTCACCAGGAAAACAAAAGGGAAACAGCCATTGGTTTTCTCAGATGTGCTGTTTAAGCAGGGCTTCTTCTATTAATATGAACTTTCCTTGTTAAAAAACAGAGTAGATTCCTTCCAAATCTAAGAAACATATCAAAGGAATATGCTAGTATAATAGGACTCGGATCAAACCAGAAATTCTGTAGCAACCTGAGTAAAACCAAAATGCCCAATCTCTCTGTGTGATAGAATTTGATTAAAGTTTATTGGCTTTTTACTACAATTTCCAATTTGACAGGCCCTACTAAAGCTAAAATTGAATTTCATATACAAAGCTTATGTGGTTATGTTTGTTATTAGCATTGTCTTCCCCAGAGATATTTGGATTTTGTTTAACTGAAAAATAAACAAGTTAAATAAATGAATTGCCTGACTAAGACAGTTATATGATGTGCTCTATTCCTTTCATTCTAGAGATTGTGAGTTTTGGGATGCATGTTTAGGAGTTTGTGGTTGATTTACTTTAAATCTAATACTGTGGACTTATAATGTTTTTGTTCAGTGTTCTGCTCTTTTCATAAAAAGTTCTGTGTCCTGGCCAATTTATGACCAGACTTATCCAATAAACAAGTTTGTAGGAATTCATTTATAGATTGTTAGAAATATGTGTGGTGCCTGCACTTTTCCCAGCAATAATGTAATGATTTATTTTTACTGTTAATTTTAAGTTATATTACAACAACAACAAAAAGGGGGAAATAATTTGCATACATCAGAAGTTACTTTCCTAAATGTACTGGAAAAAAAAATGGGAAGGTGTACATAGATGAAGGCTAAAACAATGCCCACTGAGTATGGATGGGCTCCTCCACTTTTAGATGTCTCTAAAAGATTTCAAAGAGGCTTCATTTCCAAAGTTTAGACACTTAGTACTTTCTAAAAACGGGATCCTTTGCAGTATTTCAAGCCGAACCCACTGAACCACTCCAAGTATTCTTTGGAAAGTAAATTGGAAAGTAAGCAAGCAAGCCAAATAGGGAGGATTATGATCTGTAAAGATGTTTATTAGATCAGTATAATTCAGTATGTTACTGAGTAGGAGGTGTATATTGGTACTGTGGAGATTTCCAGGACCCAATTTGCTAGCCATGAGGTATTCAAGTGCAGAATGGAGACAGCACCAAACTGTTTACAACTTAGGTACAGGAAACAAACAAAAGACAGATGGGCCATGAATAAGGCAGTATTGCTTTTTTTTCCCCCAAAATAATTTTTCTTTTCAGTGATCTTCTCTGTGCACAATGATGTTAGAACTTCTGTGAAAATGAAGAAGTTGTGGTGTTCTGAAGAAGACTCCTAGGAGGGAGAACTTGCACGATACGAATAAGTATGTTTCCATTGTACATTAGATTAAGATGTTTAAATTCAGCATCTAGATGTCTTAAAGATAATTAAATGAATGTGTAAAATAAGACTATCCATTGTAAAGAAGCGACTGACAAGCATAAAAAGCACTGTAACAGATTTATGTGCTATTCTGTCATGAAAGAACTGATCTACTACTGAAAAAAATGACTTAATAAAATAACTGAGACCCAACAAAAATACTTATTTTGTCCTAAAGCAAAACTCCTAGACTTCACTATGTACTATGTTCTTTATCTTAGTGAACTCTTCTCGAGGAGACTCAACTTGATGTGCTGCATGTGTTAAAAAAGGAATCAGAGTTCATTTTCTAACATATTTCATTCTGGTTTGTTACTTAAAGAATGTAAACCTTATTTCACATATTTTTTTCCCCCCAACATCCCATCTGCACTCTACTTTTGACTTTTTCAGCTTGCCCTTACTTTTCACCATCCTACCCACCAGCTAATTGCATCGGTATTTGAGCAGAGCATGAAGAGTTCCCAAACAGTTTTCAGTAGAAACAAAATAAAATACTCCAAAGTGCATGTTCCTAAATGTGTTTTGAAAACTCAATATATTAATATTATCTGAACACTTCTGTGTCATCAAGGCATCCCTGGAATGACCTTGAATCCTATCATTTGGAGTCACTGGAGTTATTTGTTACTGCAGGGAATATTCCTTTTCTTTTTTCATCTTGTACATAAATTTAAAGAAATTGCTTTATATTAAGAAAACAAACTCCATTTGATACCTTAATGTAATTAATTCAAGCTTTATTTCAGACATTTACTGGTACGTCATAATAAAGGAAAGTCATGTTGACTTCACTGGGAGTTTTGCATGTGAAGTTATTGTAAATTCAGATCTTATCTAAAGCTTAAAACTATAGTAGCTTTGGCAAAGAATAGTAGCTGAGATATGTTCTGAAATTCTGAGTGTTTTGAAAGTTATTTGAAAATAGTGTGTGTGAAAAGACTAACAAAGGTTATATAATTAAATATGAACACAATGCAACTGTTCTTTGTCCTTCTGCTTGCATGATACTCATTTGCTTTCAAGGGGAACTCTAATATTTGTCATCTTTAACCAAATGAAATCACAGATAGTTTTACATGTGGCTCTTATTATATGAATTGTTTTATAAGCCTGCTTTTTAACATGATTATATGAATTACGAACTGTGATTTTATTTCTTTCATAATCTTTGTAGAACTTGCCATTACTTTTACATGTCTATGTCTGGTAATATGCACCTTTGAAACTGTGCCAAAAAGATTTATTGTCCTATTTCTGGCAATCTGGGACTACGTGGTTCTGTTTGGTTTTCAACCAGAACAAAGGCTATTAGCAGATCCAGTACTCGGTACTTTGCTGAAAACAATTTTATATGCAAATTTAATACTTCATTACAGCTTTTTTAACAATCACTAGTATGTCTGAAATGCCTTTAATGTAGGTAATGTTCTATCTACTATTTTGAACAGCTATCAAAAGCAAAATATATGTACTAATTAGAACTTTCCTTCTCATTGCCTGTCTCCTCCAGCCTGACTAATCGGCGAGCACTAAAACGCAGTCAGGTTGAATGGAAATGGCACACTGCTCCTGCACTTGTTTGTGCTCCATACGCAACACACGGCACTCTGGAAGGGAGGCACACTGCTGAAAGAGCAGCACATTCCCATTCACCCCTTGAATCTCATTCACTTGGTTCCAAATTGCATTATTCTTAATCAAGTAAAAAACCTCTTAAGGTCACAGGAGTTTCACTCAAATTATTTCATAATTTGGCCCTTATTTTGTTGGGTTAGTTCCCACTTTGCCCAGTCAATACAGCCATATTTTAAATGGCTACTGGATAGCATTCTTTATTTAGCTTCAAGGAAATACGTGTTAGTAAAATTTAAGGATGTACTTACATGCTTATAGAAGAGGAGGAATCCCATTGAATCAGAACCCTAATTTTCTTAGAGTAAACTGCTCCAGGAAGCAAAAATAGTATAGCTGACTTAGGTATTAGTGCAGCTCAAATACTTGCAGCGAGAATAATCAGGCTTTCACTGGAAGACTGGGGAAAATTGGTTTAGTGTGTTTTTTTTTTACACAACATTGAGTTATGGTTTAAACAGTCATTTTTTAAACTATAAACATATTCTACCCATTATGACCATTAAAGAGTCAGATACTTGAAGTTATGCCCATCAGGGAAGGGTATGCACTTCTATGTGTATGATAACTGCTTTGAAAGCTCCATACATGATTTGAAGCTCAACTTAGCTCAAATACAGGAAAAACCATCTTTCTGCTTTTCATGTGTCAGTTTCATACTAGGCTTCTTCAGTTTCACCATGAGATGCCAGTGACAGAATAAACACATATATTTCAATGGTTTTTTTTTGAGAAAGTACTTTCCTGATTCATTCTGCCGCAAAAATAATCCAGAGTTTTACCATGTTTCCAAACACGCTGTCAGAGACTTATAGTGATCAAATGAAGATAGCAGTGCCATTCTTTTTTTTTATACTTGATGGAAAATTTCATGATCTAGGGTACCAAACAAGAGCCACAAAGGTGTTTTTTAATATATTTTATTTTAATCTTCCAAATGATCACTTCAGAACAGCAACAAGCAAAATAATAATAGTTTCCTGAATTGGTAGAAGTTAAAATGATCCCATGTAGCTGTGTCAAATAAACTACTATTCTGTTTCTGAAGCAGAATTAGGTAAGACATTCATGGATTCCCATTAATTACTATGTGTTTCTTGTTTATGAAATGC
>PPHD01030242.1:0-10384 GCA_002909625.1 Bambusicola thoracicus
TGGGAGCAAGGCTATGACTCAGTAGTAGTGCTGATCCACAGCCTCTCAGGTCTTATGTTTATTATTTTAAGAGTATCTGGTATTGATCAAGGTGATGGCATGTGAAGAGATGCATCAGTATTTTCCCTTCTAAATGGAATATGTGTAGAAATGCCTGCAGCTGTACAGAGCACTATCAGCATGATCTACAGCCATGCAGTCCAAATAGAGAATATACCAGCTCCTGCTTTCCACTGATATAAAGGTATTTTTCATTATTAATATTGCAGCATACCAATGGGACTATAAAGAACTAAACACGAAAACATAATCACACAGTGAAAAATGTTCTAAAATGGATCAAGTAATAAAATTAGCCATGTTATTAAGTTACGTTAATGATTTGAATAATCTTCTACTAACGCCCTCTACTAATATACTGAGCAAAATTTACTTTAAAAAGTGATTGAGAATTTGTTCTCATCAGAAAACACCCCTGCAGACCATCGCTAGATGGCACTCTTACATAGAGCCCCAGGAAGTTAGTGTCAAAGCTAGTTTTCAACGTCTGGAGAAATCGGCCTCTTAAGACAGTTTTTTGCAGGTAGAAGTGCAGCAAACAAGAGGAGAGTTAATCCCATCTCAGCGCTGTTCCCTAAAAACTGTGTATTTAAGATCCTGAAAACGGACAAGTGTTAGTGACGCTTGTGGTAAGTTGTGTCTGAGGACTGTCAGCGTGAAATAGAAATTGAACTAGGTGCCTATGAAGAGCTGACGTTATAGTGTTCCTTTATGAAAAGGCAAATTGTAAGATATTGGCAACTGCTGCTCCTAGTAGCTGAGGAACACTGTGTCCAGCACTTGTGGCTTGTTAAAGCATGTAAGGCCATTTTTTTTACTGCTGTTCATTTGTTTGTTTAGGTTCTCTTATCAAACTTCCAGACCAGTTTTTAAGTGGATCACTGAAACAGTAAGAAAGCAGCACTTGGCAGAGCTTGATGCGAGGATATAGCACAAGTGTCATGCTCAGAAATTCCACTGGCATCAAAGAGACTTCCATGGACAAAGCACATGAAGGGTCCACAAAGCAATGACTGTATGTAATGAATTATAGAAAGGAAACTGAGCTCTGCAGTCTCCTTCATTTATCCCAGTGTTACACTCTGTTACACAACAGATGGGGTCAAGTGACCTAAAATGCACATACAGACCAGCATCCATAAATCTTGAAGGGAGTTAAGATTTCATGGTATGTAAGGATGGTTTTTTTCCTCCTGTGCTGAAATACAGACATACAATGGGGAAATGAAGCCTTTATGGTGCATTCACTTTGTGTAAATGTCATATTATTTTAAGATAAAATCATATTCTTTTTCCTTTTTACTGTAATGGGTCATAAAACAGTGTTGCACAAGATGGGTGCATTTTATCTGATGCTATGAGGTCACTTCATATGTTTAAATAAGCTTATATCAAACAAGGAAACAAACTTCTTAATTCCTGCTTACAATCCAAAACATTAGCAACTAATATTAAATGTATACTTTGTTGACAGGACATGTGAAAATCTACTGCAATGGTTTTCTCAGTCTTTATTATCAATAGATTTGTTTCCATTACTATTGCTCATTCATGAGAACAAGGGAAATGATGCAGGATGAGCTGGTGAGAAAATTTAGAGGAAACAATAGTAATGACTCACAACTGGAGCCTGTGCTTTAGAAATTCCCACCTTTCAAAGAAGGTCTGCTAAGGAAAACTCAAAGCAATGTTCCAGCAAAGTCAAAATTATACTGAAGAAACACTATGGCATGCAAAGCATTGTTTTCAAAGAGGCAAACCAATCTGCTTGCCTCTTTTCTTTTGAACTTTTTATAGGTTGATGGAATGCTAAAAATTGTTTGCCTACTACATTGTCTTCAGAGACAATCTTTCTTTGAAGACTTACAGGAGCTGAGTTCTACAAATAGCAGGCTGCTTTCTCTGAGGTTAAGTTTCTCCACTCTTTGCAGTTGTCTTTTGAAGTGTATGGCAGAATATGCTTAATACTTCAAAGGCTTAGATCTTTAAATTGTCACATTCAGCACAACAACATTACAAAAAGTAGGGCTAAAATGTGAACACAGAGGACAAAAGAAAAACATGCATCTCAATATGATAAGTAATAGATGGTGATGGATTTATGCCTGTAAAGTGCATGACAGCTAGAACGTTTGTGAGGAAGGAGAGGTTTTCATGCACCATTCTCAATTTTTTTCTGACTCCTTTTCCCTCCACATTCTTCTGTAGAAGTCTTTTTGCTAGCTAGCGTGCACAGTTCCTCTGGAGTTTCCCAAGCACTCCCCACTGTGGCTACGCTTGGGAACAAACTAAGTTGCATGTTTTATTACGCTAGTGACAAATGTACTCGCATGTATCATTGTTCTTTTGTGTTGGAAAATGAGATGGTGTCATATCTTGGGGAAATCAATGTTGCAAGATTTTTATCTGCTGTTGGTATGTGCCTCTGCATATGGCTCCTGTTACGTGACTGCTCGGAGGATGTATTTTCTCATGAGTGCTTTTAGTTGTCACATTAAATTTGAGAGTTGAAGTTAGGATTACAGAAGTTGTATTTTTAGTGCTGACTTGCTGTGTATATAGCACAGAGAACACTAATAGGTTAAAGTTATCTGTTAATCGGCTAAGCAGAAAACATACCATGTCGCACACAGTTGTTTTCATGTTAATTTATCAGTGCTCCTTACCTGTGTCTGGCAAGCTCTTGAAGCTGCCATCTGAATGAGTAACTCCTAAAGTGTATGTGTTCCTTTTAATTTTACAATAAAAGCCATAGTGAGCATTTTCTTTTATACAGGCATATTAATGTTATCAAGTTACCAGATATTTCCATTTCTTGTCTTCTTAAAATCATTAAATATGTTGTGAAGTGAGTGACAATAAAAATACAGCCTCAGACATATGTATTTTTTTTAAATAAATAAACTGTATGTGAACTTTCAAATGGATACTCACAAATGTGTCGAAATGCTACATCATTCTTAGTTAAGCAACTAAACAGTAGAGAAATGAAGTAGAAAACACAAAACACTCCTCAGATGTGAACTTTAAGGAAATGCTTTTGAAAAGAAAGAGTCTTAAAATGCGTCTTTGATACTCTAGGACTATTCAGATTCGAATGTGTTTAAGCACTGCAACGTTAAATACAGAAATTGTAGTGACTGCTTGAAGTGAGACTTCATATCATTTAAAGGCATGAAAGTATAAGTGATGTATGTGATCATGGAAGGAAGGAAGGATTTTTTTTTATTTTTTTTTTCTGAATGCAGAATTAAGAAAAAACGATCACAAAAATGAAAGCAGTTAACTTTCAGTTAGCTTCTCTCCACTCTTGGTGTGCTGCCATTAAAAAAATCTTTCAAATGACCACGTAGACACTTGGTTCAAAATGAGTGATCTTCAAAAACAAAAGTAATGGTAAGAGGACTAAGTGTCACCTAGGTTTTGCTTTTCAGGACTAAGTGTCACCCAATTTTTGCATTTAAAGAAGAGATAACTTCATTTTCATCTCCGTATGCCACATGCAGTATTGTGCAGTGTCTTGTGATTCCATCACGCTCTTTTAACTGATCATTTTTTTACTGTTAACTACTTTAAGTAAATGAGATGATTGCTTTCTGCTTGGTCACAATTTGCTGCTGAGAGATATCTTTCCCAAATGTGCTGTTTTATGCCACCATCTTTTGTGGTGCTGGTCTTTAATAACCTGAAGTACAAAGCTTTCAGCTTTATCTCTGAAGTAGAGGTTGTACTAAGGTTTCAGTTCCTACATAGTAGCACGGAGTGTGAACTCTTAGAGCAGCTCAGTGTATCTTCCTAGCTCCTCATATACTGCGAATATCTTCAACAAGATTAAACATGCAGTTGATCTGCAGCCTGTGCTGTGCCTCCGGATGCAATTTGATAGCATCAAAGGTTATCTACCAGGCAATGCACTACAAGAGTCTAAATGACTTAGGCTGAGTTTGTGTTATGTAGTTAGGTGTCCAACTCCTTGCAAAATGACTTCTTGGCTGTAGCAGGTAGTAGAGTGTGGTGGGGAGATACGTCGCAGGCGTGAAGGCTGATGTTGTCACAGCCTAGAAACTTACTGCAGTAAATCTCTGCATTACTGATAAATTATTTTGTTCTAAGGTACCTGTCCTGGATCCACTTCGGGGATTTCTGCACTGCCTTATATTCTATGATGTATATGTTATTCTATTCCTTTGTGAGGTTTGTCTGTGAATCTGTGCTAAGCGTGCTAGCTGGAAGCAGTAAGAGACTGGTCTGTAATTTCTCCCAAGAAACAGAGTGGGAGAGAAGCCCTTAGAAGAGAACACATAAACATGGAATCTGATATTCTGTTTCTAGAACTACTGAAGTCTCTTTGTGACTTCAGACTAGTAATTTATCCACTATCTTTATTTACTCATTTGTGAAAGAAGGATGATAATTATTTACCTCATTTGAAGTTATGATGGTTCATTAGCTTGTTTCCCAAGAGCTTCTTGACAGCTGAGGCTGACCAGCACACATAGACAGAAATGTCCCATGGTCAGGGCCTAGCAGCTCAGTTATGCTGATCCTTTCCCAGACAGCTGTCTCCACTTCCGCAAGAAAACTAAGGCTGACTTTGAGCTGGGTACATTTTTATCTCTCTCTCTCATCTCTCTCTCTTTTTTTTTTCTTTTTTTTTTTTTTTTTTTGTCCCATGGATGTGTTAGATTTTTACATGTGTATTTTTCCTACAGAACCTGCTCTGTGGTGTCCTCTGTGAGTGTTCCCCAAAAACTTAATTGAACGAGACAGATTGCTGTAGGAGAATGGTCATGTGTAAATGACTTTAAAGCCATTAAAGAACTGGAGTTTTCAAGAGGCGTATGGTTGGGGTTTTGTAGTAGAAATGTGACAGTTTGATCTGCTTGCAGGGAGGGACTAGCTACCAGTGGTAGTAGAAGGAAGGTAAACAGGAATATCACCAGAGCAGTGAAGTTAACAGAATGTAAATAATAGCATCACTCTCTGTCATGAGTGAATAGAAAATCAGTAAAAGGTCTAGGTGGGGCATATTTCATTGCCTAGGTAAATGAGAACATAAGGTGCACTTGGGTAAGGTGCAAACCCTGGTAGGGTTTGCCTACCTGCTTGGAAAGGCCATTTTCTAGGTAAGATATATAAGTCCTACTGATGAGGGAATCAAATTACCTTTGCTTATCAAATGTTTGGTTTTTGTTTGCTTGTACCATAGGTTATCTAATGAAATAGTTGTGGTTACAAATAAGCTTAAAAGTTGCTGAAATGTTAGTATAAGAAGAGTGGTGATTGATTTTTTTTTTTTTTTTATTTTTTTTAATTCTCTCCTGTTCCATATAAACCATTCTTAGGTTCTTTCAGATATGGGAAACTGGTGAGAAAGCATTGCAAATTCTCACAGTTGTAAGTGCTTCAGTTATTTTTCATACACTGGTTAAAACAAATATCATCTTATTCTTCCGTATTTCTTAAGCCAATTGGTTTAGGTTAAGTGACATAAGGCCCTGTTCTTCTCTGCTTTCCTATCCCTTTGGATTTTAAGGTCTTAGCATTACTTCAAAAATAGGCAAACAGAATTGGGTCTTTGGATCAGCTCTGTCATTCTTGTCCTTGATCTGAAGTATTCTGAATGTATTTGAATACTCTTGACAACTGTAGTAGGAAGAAAAAAAAAAAAAGTAAAAAAGTATTAAAATCATATTTTATGCCATGAGGTTTCTACTGACAGTGTTTTTGTATATTTTGTGTAATTTCTACAGAACAAGTTTTTGACTGCCACTTCTGAATGGAGTAGGCTTAGGGTTTTATCAGTCATTTGCACTGCACGGAAGTTTAGTAACAATACGCACATTTGATGAAATATCTTCAGGCTGAAAGATAATTGGTAACAGTTTGGTAATTGTCTGTGAATATTTCTCTCTCAGAGCAAATTTTGACCTCTCCCTGCCTTTGTTTGCAATAATTATACTTTTAAGATTTTCATATACATATTTTTGAGTTATTCTCACCTAATACTATGACTTTTAGAAGTCATTCTCTCACTCCTTAACTATTTTTAGAACACCGAATCCTTTGTTTACAAAGAGATTAATTCTCTGTTATTTCAGAGCCCGATGCTTTAGAGATGTTTCAGCTGGAAACTGTTTCCAGAAGTATTTGCAGAACAAGGACTATGCTCATGAATGACATGAAAAAATATTTGCTTGAGTTCAAGGGGTGATGGATAAGTAGTTGAAAAAAAGATTTGTACATACCATTGCTAAACAAACAAAAAAAAAAAAAATACACCACACTTGGGATTAACTTTGTGATTAAAATAATTGAGAGGGTTTTTGCTTGCACAAGCTCATGTATATCTGCTCTGTTTTCATTTCTTTTCAACCATGGAAGATTAAGGTACTTGTCTATGTGGACTCTTGGTCTCACCTAGTACTCCTTCTATGCTTTGCTTGTTACATTACAGAACATAATTTTGTTATCACATTTCACTTATGTTTACTCATGTAATTAAGAATTTAATCATAGAATCACAAAGTAGGAGGAAAACCTCTAAGATCATCAAGTCCCACTGTCAAACCATTCTGGCCATGCCCACTAACCGCAACCTTCAGTGCCACATCTCCACAGCTCTTCAACACCTCCAGGAACAGTGACTGCACCACTCCCTGGGCAGCCTGTACCAGTGCCTCACAGCTCTTTATGAGAAGAAATTTGTTCTAATATCGAGCCTGAATCTCCCCTGGAGATACTTGAAACCATTCCCTCTTGTCCTATACTGTTACATGGGAGCAGAGGTTGACCGCAACCTCCTTTCAGGCAGTTGTAGAGAGCCGTGAGGTTTCTCCCCTGAGCCTTCTCTTCTCCATACTGAACAATGACTTGATGAAACCAGAAACGTTCACAAGACTATTTCAAAATCTGCAGCTACAGTCCTTTCATGTGAGTGCATATTCTATTGTCTATTATCTAAAATGTATGCACTTTTCATAGGTGTAGAGGTGTGCGTTCATATGCATATATAACTTTCTGAAAATATAAGAATTTCAATTGCCTTATGAAATCTTAAGTGCAGTTACATTGAAAATTTGATAACTATTCTTTTGACTTAAATATCTCTTCCCGTTCTTCCATGTGAAGACGTTCATTAAAAATACATGCGATAAATATGTTTTATAATAGTAATTAGAAATAAATACTCTCCTGTTGCAGGTCAAGAAATTGCACGTGAAATGCAGTTTAGATGTTACTACTCTTGGGATTCATCTCACACGGTTTTGCAGTTAAGCATTTTCAAATTTCTCTCATTCTTTATTATTTCTAATTCAATCTCATTCAGTTGAGCTGGAAACTAGATATAAAACCAACTGTGTTTGTTAGGTGTGTAGAAAAAGAAAAACATTCTTGTTTACTAGTTTTTCTTATCAAGTGAATAAACTTAGTGGGACTTAGATTCACTTCAGATTTTCTTCCTGAATAGATTCTTGTTAGGTTACGATTTGCCTGGAATATGCCACAGTAATGCAGAGTACCAAATTTGGGAGGGGAGAATGCAAGTGTACTAGTGAAATACCACATTTTCTTAATCCTCGAAAGATACTTCTATGGCTGAGATGATTTTCGCTGTTGGGGTTGATATTGAGAAAGCTTATAGGTAGACAGCAATACTGGAAATTTTGGAGGCCAATTATCAACTATGAAGTTTCAGAATTTCTGGATGAATATACACCTCATAAGGGGCAACCTAAAAGCACTCTTGCGCATGGCTCGGTGGATTACTGAATACAGTCTCAGACCAGTTTGGAAGCCATTACTAAATATAGTATCCATTGTTTCTCCTTGCATAGGAGGATGTGAAATAGGCAGAGAAAAACTGAAACCAGTAAAATTTATCTACCTGTAAAATGGGTCGATGACATTTCCTTCCTTTTTTTTTTTTAAGTACTTTGAGATCTTGATGAAAAATAATGTACAAGAACAAAACAGTAGTGTTGCGAGTTACTAAAACCTTAATCAGAATGGTCATTTGCTTAAATTTTATTGGCTTTAAAATCTCATTGCAGCAGGCAAACAAGACAAAAAGCAAAAACATCTCTCTTTTTTTGGTTACAAGTAACTGCTCAGACTGTTCCCTTTGTAATGAAATAAGCAAAAGGCCATGAGTTAGCTATAATATTCTACCAAAATTCAAAGTTGTAAATGCCATAATTTTAAAAACTATTATAGATATGATCTTCTTTTTGTTGAATTTCTTTCTTTCTAGAACATGCGATAGTTCATAGCTGTAAAGCAGAAACTCAATATTTTCTGAAGAGAAGGTTTCATGTCGGACACTGTTGTCTTCCTTTTAAAGGCAGATAGAAATAAAGCAGATAACCTGCTGAGGATTTACTTATTTAGGAAGTCATTTTTTGTATAATTATTTTAAGCTGTAAATATGTGTGCACAATTGCTTTAACCCATATTAACTGGGACTAGCATTCTGAGTGCAAACTTGAATCTAATGTACTAAAAGAATAAGTACTTTTGGACAACCTTAATTAGTAGGATTAGGTTATGTACTGCAGCTTTCAAAAGGCACTTTCAAAACAGGCCAATTAAGGCCAGAAATGCAGTGACTGTTTTAAAAACAGTCTTTATGCTTATGAGAGGTATAGAAAAATTGTGTTTTGGTGATTTCTTTTTTAAGCTTTCTTTAAATTGAAGATTTCTGTAAATATCTAGCCTCATTAAATAATAAAAAATAAATAGGAAGTTTCTTGGCGACTGGACAAGATGACCTCAAGAGGGTCCTAAGAGATCTTGTGATTCTGTCATTTCTGTACCTTAGGAATTTGATAGGATAATAGGAGGCATTACTTTTGGAGCAGCCCTCATATTTTATGATGTTGATCTGTCAGACACAGATGTTGCTGGCACATTAGTAGAGGTTGAAGCTTCCCACCAGCATTCCGTTATGTGTTGTTGTCATGTGACAGATGGCAGCAGAGGGGCAGTCTAACACAATGGTATCTGACATGGAAGAACATATGAGTCAAAACTGTGTCACTGAATTCCTCCATGCAGAAAAAATGGCACCCACTGACATTCATTGATGCTTCCTGAATGTTTCTGGGATCAAACAGCAGATATGAACACCGTGAGGCAGTGGGTCACCTCTGCTGGCACAAACTGTTACAAAGGTAGCATGCAACCTCTTGTTCATTGCTGGTGAAAATACTCAGCTATTGGTGGTGACTATGTTGACGAGTAGTGCTTGTAGCTGAGAAATTGCTCTATCAGATAGTGTAATTGTACTCTTCAAATCTATTGTAGTTTCCATGGAAATAAATAGGAGGCATTACTTTCTGAGTGACCTGCCTAAAATACATTGTCTTGAAGTAATGGAATTCCTGAATAATTCCAGGGGAAGGAGACTTAAGGAGGCCCAAGCTTCCTACCTAAGAAGAATCACCTTTAGCATTGGTTCAGGTGATTCATGGTGTCCCATGTCAGGGCAGGGACATCTCACCCTGTGGCCAGGGGTAGCCCTGGGTATTGGTCACCTTACTGGGGACAGACACCTGTCAGCCTGCAGGTAAGGGTGAGGATCAGGCCCTTGCGAGAACCAGTGTCAGACGTTGCTTCACAGTTGCTGGGGCAGGGCCATGGGGTCAGGGCCGGCATGGTTAGCTGACAGCAGATATTTGGGTGGGCTCTGGCTCAGAGTGGCTGACAAAGGCCAGGGGCTTGCCAGCTGCAGCTTTCTCGTAACTGTGCTTGGCTGTACACTCCGTGTTGGCAGCCAGGGTGAACTGCATAGGGCCTTCTTGATGGTCTTGCCCAGTTTGCCCATTTCCTGGTATGTTCAAGGGAGCCCCACAGCCCTGGTTGCACTCCTTGTCTGTATCTATATGCCACTGGCTTATTTTCAGATGTGATACTTCTCAAATGTCTTTTTAATGTAGTAAGGTCTTCATGCTATAAGGTATTGCTGAGTTGTAAGCACAGTAGTTGTCTATGCTGAAGATGCTACTTAACATGATACTGTGAGCTAATACACAGGAACTATAGTTCAGTTGACTTCAAAATCTGAAGTCTTCATGTTAAAAAAAAAAAAATGTGGTTCTGGCTTGCCTGTACTTGAGATTGTTTTCTTGAAACTGATGTAGGTCTAAAGGTGAAATCTGTTTATGCTAAAATTATAGTAACTGCAATTACATATGCTATACCTCCTATCTCTGACTGACTGAGATATGTGTTGCTATAGTGAATGTAGACCTCCCCTTACAGTGGGGTCAGGATTTGTGACTGAAGTGAGAAATGCATATTTACTCAGGAGATTCTGTTTCCT
>PPHD01030243.1:0-10384 GCA_002909625.1 Bambusicola thoracicus
TGACTTGCTGGATTTTTTTTTTAATTATTATTTTTTTCTCAGTACAGATACTCCTGAAAGCAGTAACAAGGATTTTATTTTTCAGAAGACCTGTTACTCAGAATTCATCAAAGTCCTGTGTTAATACTTATTTCTATAATTGGAAAAAAAAGGCAGAGATTAAAAAAAAAAAAAAGACACTGTCTGATACAGGCTCTGCTTTGACAGTCTCATTGAAAAATGACAATAATAGAAGTATGGAACAGCTGCTATTATGTTTGGTTGCAGAGTGGGACTGCAGAACTGAAATGCTGTCTGCCAGCACCAATTTATGAAGTAATAACTTAATAGTTTAAAGCAAAAGCAAAGGGTCTCTTTTCATACAAACCACTCATGTCCCCTCAACAGATGGATCAGAAATGGACCATCTGGAGCAAATCCTTGAAAATGTCCAGAAATAAATATTCAGGATGTCATGAAGCTGGACAGTGAAGGGGATGTATCACAGTCTGCACTGTGATTCTTGTGCTTGAATAACTAGGGCAATCTCTGCCCCACCACAAACCAGTTTCTACAAAATAAAAGGGTGACACAGAAGTTATTTGGGAATTCAAAGGAAGCATGAAAGAAGCTGTATTGGAATCATCACTATATTGTAAACATCAGTTTTACAAACACTGTCAGCTTTACTTTAGGATTATTGTGGGTAACAATATTTTGACTTCTAAGCTGAGGAAGTGTCATGTTAAAGCCAAAATGTAGTCACCAGAGTGTGCTGATGTCAGTGCCATGTTCCAAGAAAACATAGTTTCTTTGGGAACTTTCAAGACTAAAAGCACTTTATGCTCTGATGCTTTCAAAGGTCCTTCAAATGTGCTTAGTAACTTGTAAATTTTATTGCATCAAAGTTAACTTCTGAACCAAGGGGATGAAAAGAGCTGAGATGACCCAGGAGACTGAGGATAGTCTCCCATTTCATGTTAGGAAATTAATATGAAGTGTTTTACTTATGTAGTGTTAGTATGAAACAGCTAAACTAATTATTGTTTTTAAATATTTGAACATATCCAGTGTAAATTAGATGTATTCAGAGCCTGGACAAAGTGCAGATCATCTGACTGTTCATTTAGCTTATCAATAATTCTGCCTGTGCTTTTTCATTGATTGCTTGATGCTAGCTGGTAAACGCTAGCAGCCAGATCTGCAGCAGTCTAAATTGGCAGTAATGGCTCATTAGGGCTACACTGATAAATACCAACTGGGAATCTGGTATGGACTGGAAATTTAGGAAATGGTACAGTTATTTTATAACTTGCTTCATTCATTTCTTACAGTCCTCTGTATTGTATAGTGGCTTATTTGATTGCTGTATTGAATCAAGTAGAGAAACCGTTTGCAACAAATACGGCAAGAGGAGCTGAAATTGAATTGCTGGGCATAGCATGTTTGGCAGAACTCCAGGGTGATTGATTGTGCAGGGCTTTTAAATTGCCTGTTCGGTGATGGTAAAAGAGATGAGTAAAAGGCAGGCATTAACAGTTTGTTTCCTCTGTATTCCATGAGTCTTTACTTGCTGCCACTCTGTTTGCAAAATGAAAGTATTAGTCTCTTTATGTTCCTGGACCAGAGAGGATATGTGCTGATAATGTAGCTGGTAAACTCATTTCAGAGTCCTAGCCAAGACTGCTCCAGCAGTATTTGGTAATACTTACCTGTAATAGAGTGTGATTTTTTTAAACTCGTTATTATTTGATCTACCATCTGAAATAGCAACAAATTGAGTCCTGTTTCTGGGATATTTGTTGAGATTGAGACCTGTCTTTAGAGCTCTGGTGTTTGGCTGTGTTTTCTCTTTTGTTCTTTTATGTTCTTATTCCCCAAAAATAAAAAATGGAAGTAGTCAATGGCACAGACAGGGAGATTTATTCGGTGTTACAGTTAAAAGCAAGGAGATTTTTTGAAGCCTCATTGTTTTGGTTTCTAACTTTGTTCAAATGCCAGACTGTGAACCTGTGGGGAAAGAAAAGATAGAAAATTATTCTATGCCTCTATCTTATCCCAAACCTCTGCTGCTGTGTAGGTCCTAAGAGAGAATACCATCCCATCACTGCATGGCTAGTCTCACAATGCTCCCAGGTCTCAAGTACCGGTCTGCAGCCATACTTGTATTCTGTTTGGATAGGATTTGTTTAAATCTCCCTGTTTGGCTGCAGAAATGTCACCTCTCTGTCCGTACCTCATGTTCAAGGGATAAAAATGTAGGTGACATTGCTTATTCTTCCATTCGCTACTGACCACATAAATTTATTTAGGCTTTTTCTTTGAATTCTGCTTTTCAAGTTGCATGCATCTTTCCACTGTTCTCTTCTGTAAGGCCTCTTTGTCCATTGTCTTCATGTCTAGGTGTCATCTGATTGCAACTGGCTTTTCTTTTGAATTCATCTAATGTTCTTTAGGTGTCACGATTGCTTTTCTTCACACGGTATAAATACAGCCAGACCTTTTTTCCTTCTGCACATGTTCCTATAAAGAATGGTTTATAGGGACCGTGTGCGATTGAGGTGATCTTCCATGGGAATTCAGACAGTAAAATGTGGTGCAAGAAGATGGTGAAATGGGTGCAGTGGGATGCTGAAATATTGGCTACTGGGAGATTATGCAAGATCAGAATGATCAGCATCTGACAGTTTGTGGAATCTTAGATGGATTTTTTATGAAAGCCACAACCATCTTGAACTCTTACATGCAAAGTCTTTCAGATTACTTTCCTTATCCCACAGTTGGATGTGAAAGTCCGATCATGATCATGTGGAGACAAGGGAGCCTCCTGAAACGATTTTTTTCCTCTGTAGTGTTTTCACAGGGAGAAATTTTACTAAGCATGGGTTTTAGATACTAAAATGAAGCTGTCCTGTATTTGCAGACCTCTGATATGGGACTTGAGAGGCAAGTGACACCATGGAATGGTCACTTGGTGGACGGTTGATGTTTGCAGATAGCAAAACAATCCTGCATGCATCCAGTTGCCCATTCTCTTGCACCCTGTTTAGTTACAGGAAAGCAAAGTAGTGATAGGATACCTGTTTCTTGTACACATTTAACTAGTGCCTTCATAAAGCTTAGGCTCTAAATGCTTGAAACTGTTTTTCTGAGGTTTTACAGGAAAAAACAAAAAAGCTTTAGAAAAGATGATGTCGTTTTCCATAAGCATTTCAGGCTTAAGTGAAGTATTTCATTATTTTAGTCAACAAAACATGAAGTTAAACATTACAATGTCTTCACTGTAGTTGAGGAGACCTTGTGTGAGAGAGACTTACCTTACAGCATTCATCCTCAGGTTATGTCTTGTGTAGAGCACCATGGCTAAGGGAGTTTTGTTTGCAGCAGTTTGTCAAATGTGGCAGGGAATAGGAGAATATCCAGTGTGAAGACCATAGCATCATAGAATAACCAAGACTGGTAGAGACCTCAAAGATCATCCAGTACAACCGTTTATCTATCACTAGTATTTCCCACAAAACTATGTCCCTTACTACAACATCTAAATGTTTCTTCAACATCTCCAGGGATGGTGACTCAATCACATGCCTGGGCAGCCCATTCCAGCATCATACAGTTTTTCCTAATGTCCAACCTGAATTTCCCCCAGCGCAGTTTGGGACCATTCCCTTCAGTCCTGTTGCTAGTTAAGTGGGATATGTAGGAGAAGAGGCTAATCCCTACCTCGCCACAGTATCCCTTTGGGTAGTTGTAAAGAGAGATGAGTTTTCCCATGATCCGCCTGTTCTCCAGAGTGAAGAATCACGATTCCTTCAGCCACTCCTCCAGACCCCTCACCAGCTTCATTGCCCTTTTCTGGACACGCTCCACAGCCTTGATGTCTTTTTTGCATTGAGGGGCCCAAAACTGAATGCAGTATTCAAGATGCGGCCTCACAGTGCTGAGTACAGAGAGATGATTACTTTTCCTGCTTCTGCTGGCAACGCTATTTCTGATACAAGCCAGGCTGCCATTGGCCTTCTTGGCCACCTGGGCACACTGCTGGCTCATGATCAGCCATGCATTGACCAATACCCCCAGGTCCATTTCTTCCACACAGTCTTATAGCCACTCTGCTGGAAGACCCTTCAGCCTATGGTGGTGTTGTGGCCAAAGTGCAGAACCTGGGTCTTGGACCTGTTGAACTTCATCCCATTGGCCTCAGACCAACTATCCAGCCTGTCCAGATCCCTCTGCAGGGCCATTGTACTCCTAGGCAAATTGATACTTCTTGCCCACTTGGTGTCATCTGCAGACTTACTGAGGGTACACTAAATATCCTCAGGCAGGTCATCAGTAAAAATACCAAACAGGACAGGCCCCAGTACTGACCTCTAGGGATACCACTCGTGATCACTCACTGTCTGGATTTAAATCCACTCACCATCACTCTGAGCCTGGCCATCCAGCCATTTCTTTACTCAGCAAAGAGTGTCCCTGTCCAAGCCATGGGCTGCCACCTTTTCCAGGAGAATACTGTGGGAGACAGTGTCAAAGGCTTTGCTGCATTCCCAAGCAACCGGACTCTGGGCCCCCAGGCCCAGCGTGCTGGGAGTTCAGTACCAGCCTCACAGCATCTGCAGGCTGGGCTTTGATCAGAAGGACTTGGGCCCCCTGAGAGTGGTGCTGGGGATGGGGGCTTCTGTACACTATGCTTCCTGCAAGCCACTGCAGGGCAGGGATTCAATGCTGGGCTGAATCAAACAAATAAATGGTAAGAGAGGGTGCAAAGCAAGGGAAATTGTCAAAATACTGCAACGCACATGCTCCTCTCTTCCTCTCATTCCTTTGCAGTGTTTTGCTTCTTTTTGTTATCTCCTAGTTGCGGTGTGGTTGGTCAGCTAAGTTTATGTGAAAAGCTTTTAAAGTGATCTTTTTAAAGAGGTTTATGTATGAAAGCCTTTGCCACCTGACTCAGAAGAGGGAACAGTGTTTCTCCCATTCACCTTCCCAGCTTTCCTTCAGAAGAATAAGATAACTCTTCAGATTTGTCCCAGCTTTTCAAGCTTGGTGACTGAGAAAATGAAATGAATCAAGCCTAGATTTCTTGCATGGTAATAGAAAACTCTACTAATAGCAACCTTGAGAAAGCCCATCCTGGAGTGCTGATAAACTGTCTGGCTGTGCAGCCATTAAAGTGGCAGCCAGGGGAATTCTTGTTCTCTGCTTCATAGGTGTCACTGCAGCAGAGTTCAGTGCTTGTTCATACAACTGAAAATGTTTGACTTTAAAATTCCTGTGGAGATGCATCTCTAACTGCATCAGACTTCTTGTAGAATCTTTGAACTCCCAGAGAACTTGTTTTAAGGCATTGTTCATCTTCAACTGATGCAAGTGCAACCTTAGTTTCAACAACTGCATCCCATTTTTCCTTTTCTTGACCTTAAAATGTTGACCATACATACTGTGCAAGAGAGTTATTCCAGCTAAAGAATCACTAGAATTGTACAGTATTGATACTCAGATTTTGTAGCGAGTGTTTGGTTTAAAGAGGGGAAAAAAAAAACAAAAAAGGCACAATAAAGTAAAAGTAGTAGTGAGGCTAGTCCAATCTGTCAGTGCAGCAATGTGTTAGAAAAGGGCTATACTGTGTATCATAGAACTGTAGAGTACATCAAACTGGAAGGGATCCATGAAGTTAAGTAAAAACCTCTGGCTCCACACCGGATCACACAGAATCCAAACTCTATGTCTGAGGGCGTTGTCCAAATGCACTTTCAATTCCAGCAGCTCGGGGCTGTGCCACCACCCTCGACTCCGGCCCTCCCCTGACACAGCTCCGTGCCATTCCCTCAGCCCTGTCGCTGTCACAGAGAGCAGAGCTCAGCGCTGCCCTCCGCTCCCTGTGAGGAGCTGCAGTAGCCATGAGGCCTCCCCTGGACCTGCTCTGCTCTGGGCCCAATGAACCAAGGGCTCTCTGCTGCTCCTCACACACCTTGTCCTCCAGACCCTTCACCATCTATTGCAGCCCTCCTTTAGACTCTCCTTAATAGTTTTATCTCCTTCTCAGTTTGTGGTGCACAGCCTAAGTGCAACACTCCAGGTGAGGCTGCATGGCATAGAGCAGAAGGGACAATCCCTTCCCTTGCCCAGGGCGGTACTGGGCCTGATGCACCCCAGGGTACAGTTGGGGTTCATTTTGCTGCCAGGGCACAAAGGCATATATGTCAGAGGGAAAATCAATTGGATCAAAGAAGAGGGGAGAGGCAAGAGATGATGGCAGTGCAAAATTCAGAATGCTGCATTGTGCTGAAAAGGTGCAGTACCTGGCAAGAGGAAGGTTTGTGTGATCAGAAGCAATTATTTCAAGAAAATTTTCTTCTGTTACCAAGAGTATTAAAGGCTGTTTTTCATGAAAAGAAATCGTATACAAAAAAGCACAAGAAGCAGAGGTGTCCTGATTTGATGCTTTTTTCAAGTGTGAACATTGCATTACTTGTGGCTATACATAATAAGTAGTGCTTTATGTTCCTGTGTGCGTGGAGAGGAAGAGATATGAACAGATCAACAACAGCCTGTTCTCTTTTTATAAGCCTCCTCAGCTGCATACTGCCCTTGAAGGCTATCTTGTCAGTGGTAGCACTAGGGTTATGAACAAGAGTTATGATCGGAAGGCAGCCACTGTGAGGAGATGCCGTTTTACATGCTGAGCAGAGCTGCCTGGGGTCATTGTAGCTTCTTGCCAGTTCCAGAGTTCCTGGCTCACAATGCATGTGTTGCTGATCGCCCCCAAGAGATATGACTTGGATACTGATGAAACACTCAGCCAGACTGTGCTGGTGCTGGAATAAACTACACCACAGACTATTCCTGGCACATTAATTTTATGCTTAGAATCAGATACACCTTTTACATTCTGAAATGTCCATCTTCTTATGCTATTCTGTGAATTAAGAGGAATATAGCTAATATGATAATTCTAAGGCTAATGTTAAACTGTCAGTTGTGATAGAAATCTCAGATGCATCTGAACAAGCACCAGTGAGTTTCCAGAGTGAAAGATGAAAGATATTGTAGTAGATGTGTTTGCTCTGCTCTCAAGGAAGCAAAGACTTGAAAGAATTCTCATTTGTGGAACTGTGATGACAGATAGTAGCTAGGATTCTGCCCCCAGGTATCTCATTTCTAAGTAATTAGGTAGGTAATCTGTCTTCAGGTTATAGTTGTCCATGAAATAATGTATATGATGCTCATTGATTTGGTATAAAATACACTATTCAGTCTTCATACATGTGGTTAAGTTTATAAGTAAGGCCATAACCGTCCACCTATCATAGCACTTGACCATGGAAACCAAAGAGCTATATCTGCTCTACTGTCAAAGGTGTAACCTCTCGTCATCCTAGACTATATGTTTTCAGGTGTGTTTGGTCAGTTTAGATTCCTTAAAATAAATAAATAAAACAGTGGTTACTCTTGCTGCGCCAGAAGCAAAGTTAGAATATTTGCTTTTTTAGGCTTGAGTTGAAGCTCTTCTTCCATTAGTTCTGCGAAGTTTTAGCCCAGTGGGTGAATTGAGGCTTCTTTTCTATTAAGTGATATGTTCTGTGTCTTCTTTCAAAACATCATGAAGGCATCCTTGCATTTCATTTGAATAAATAAAAATAGCTTCTTTAGTGGCTAATTTTAGGCCAGACTTTAAAAGTTTAAAGTAGTTCCTACATCTTTTAAAGTTTTCAATGCAGTGCACCGATGTCAAACTGTGTTTATACATTTGGCATACACATAGGCAGTATTACCATCTTCCTCCTCCACCTTTTCTTCTGCATGCAGCTGAGACATTTAAGATCACATTTGGGAAAAAAAAAAAAAAGAGTGGGGAAGCAACACCAACTGATTCTTTCAATCCTCAGTATGATCATTTCTTTGTCTGTGTGCTTAACACAAAAAATGTTCCCTGTGCTGTTGGAATTCAGGTGTCTACAGGGACTCATCTGGTAGCCTGACAGATGTTTTGCAGTGAATCTGGAGACACCCCCTATGGCAATGAAGATGGAGAGAGGCTGTGAGCAGTGCTGCTGCCGAGAGCTTACCACACATTAACGAGGTCTCCACTGAGCTGAATAAACCTCAGACCAAGGCTCTTTGTGCTATGGCCTGATACTGTAGCTTTTTTTCAGGCTTCTCCTGATGTTAGTGTTGCATTTGTCTGAGTAAATACCATCTTGTTCAGAACTGATATGTGATGAAGCTATTAATTCACTTAATGTTGGACTTTGAGTACAAAAATCTGGAGCTCTCAGAAAGCCCTTGCTGTTCAAGCGCTGCCCCATCATGCAGTCTTCTCTGTGGGCTGTATGCATGAGGTCCATGCTAAAATGTATCTAGAGGTGGTTTTACTGGGAAGTGGTGGGAGGCTGTTTACACATAAGTGTCTCAGAAAACATTAAAACACCTCCTCCTACACAAATTATTAAAGGACAGTAAAGAAGTTAGCAAGTGAGAATGGAAACTTGCTCTCAGGAGGGCAACATGCTAATTTTCTGTTTAAGACCAGTTTCCATAGCAGAAGTTGCATTGTGATGTCCGTAGTTGTGACATATGCTCATAGTGTTTGGAGAATTAGAAATAAAATTACAGTTTGCTTTTTTTTTTAATATATTTGCTTTTCAACAGAGCATTGGGAATTTTAAATATGATATTAACTGGCACGTGCTCTAAGGAAAAAGGGAATTGATCCTTGATTTTGTGAGAGGGAGCTGTAGAAGACTAAATGCGGGTACTTTCTATGTATGCTACAAATGCTAGTATGCTTCTCAGTGAGGATGAAGAGCAAGTTCTTAGTGATTAGGGAGATTACAGGCAGTGTCAACAAAGACTGTCTTTGAAGGCATTTGTAGCCTTGTTCAAAAGCACAAAACAAAACATGGTCTCAGGAGTATTTCACAGTTGATGAGATGCTAGTGGAACAAGCGTAATAGTTGCTGAAATCACTTTTTGTGTATGAAGATTTGTTTTTTGTATAGTGAGAACAGAAACAATTCTGGATCTGAAAGTTGGTCACTTGGAATGGAATATCAACTTCAGACTGAGGGATTACTGGTTTATCTTTCTCCCTATCTAAGTACTACGTTCATACAAGTCTTTTTGAGCAACATTCAGTGATTAGTAGTGATATGTCAAAACATTTTTCTGCCTTTCACTTCATTCTCTTTAGATACAGGAGAAGGGCAGTTAGAACAGATGACCTCCAGAAGCCTCTTTCCAACCTCAACTATTATGTGATTCTCTGAAGGACAGAGCTCTCTGTTCTGTATTATGTGGATCAAAGATACTTGCTCTGTGCTGGGTTTTAATTGCTTTGTGCTTTACCACTGTGACCACTGATACAGTAGTTGGCATCTGTTGTGCTGTGGTGCTGTTGTGGTTTAACCTGGCAGGTGGTTAAGCATCACACAGTACCCACCCCTTCCCAGTGGGATGGGAAGGTAATCGGGAAAAAGAAGTAGAACTTGTGGGTTGAGATAAAAACTATTTACTAAGATAGAGCAAAGGAAGAGGTAAAAAGGGTAATAGTTACGAAAATTATATGTGTGAATATGTATATGTGTAGATGTAATGGTGTATGTGTGTGTTTGTATGTATATGTATGTGTGTATATATATACACATATGAACATGTGTGCGTGTGTATCATAGACTGGCATGGGTTGGAAGGGACCTCAAGGGTCAAGTTCCAACCCCCCTGTCACAGGTAGGGTTGCCAGCTGCTAGATCAAGCACTAGGCAAATTGCCCAGGCCCTCATCCAACCTGGCCTTCAGTACCTCCAGGGATGGGGCATCCACAACCTCTCTGGGGAACCTGTTTGAGCACCTCACCACTCTCTCAGTAAAAAAATTCCCCGACATCTAATCTAAATTGCGCTTCCCTTAGTTTAAAACCGTTCTACCTTGTCCTGTCACTATCTACCCATGTAAAAAGTTGATGTCCCTCACATTTATAAACTCCCTTTAAATATTGGAAAGCCTCAATGATGTCTCCCTGCAGCCTCCTCTTTTCCAGGCTGAACAAGCCCTGTTCCTTCAGCCTATCTTTATAGGGAGGTGCTCCATCCCTTGGATCATCTTTGTGCCCTCTCCAACAGCTCCACATCATTTCTGTGTTGGGGGCCCCAGGCCTAGTTGCAGTACTCCAGATGAAGCCTCGCAAGGGCAGAGTAGAGGGAGACAATCACCTCCCTCAACGTGCTGGCCACCACTCTTCTGATGGAACCCAGGATACCAATGGCCTTCCAGGTTGAAAGTGCACTCTGCTGGCTCATCTTAAGTTTTTTGTCAACCAGGACCCCAAAGTTCTTCTCAGGCTACTTTCCCAGAGTTCTCCCAGTTTGTATATATATCTGTGATTACCTCACCCCAAATATAT